>JADRCH010000009.1:6869717-6958522 GCA_019843965.1 Rhynchomys soricoides
ATTGTCTTGGGGCCATCCCTTCAGGTGTGCTGAGGCTGGTCCTGCCTTCTGTGTTACCTGAGCCAGAGGACGGTCTCCTGTGCTTGTGTAGTGAGTGCATGACTTTCAGGGCAAAGCAGGAAAAGATCAGAACACAAGTTGCCACTATCACAGTGGACCCAGCAGACGTACTAGGTAGTGTACAGGTAGGGTTGTAGGAGAGGTGACTTTCCTCACAGTCATAGGCCTTCCAGACACAGTAACTGTCATTTAGAAAAGGAAGGTGCCTTCTGGTTCATCATGGAATATCATGGAATGGCAAGGTAGGGAGTCTTTGGATTAGTTAGCCCCAAAAGGAGCAGTACTGTGCTAGTCAGCCTTCTCATTGCTGTGCCAAAATGCCTGATGCAAACAACTTAAAAGGAAAAAAGGTTTGTGTTTACTCTTGGTTTTAGAGGGTTGGAGGACATGGTGGTGTAGAGCAGTCCACATCATGGCAGCCAAGAAACATGGAAAAGAAGAGACCAAGCAAGATACAGCCCTCAAGACACCTTCCCTATGACCTGTTATTGTTTTCTTCCAACTAGGTTCTACCTCCTTCCTCTCCCACTTCCTAATAATGCTAGCATGTTATGTACCTGTCAGGGATTAGATCAGAGCCCACACGATGTCACCATCTCCAGGATGCCCAGAGTTGTGCTTTCCTACTGCACTAAGCATTTCCCCATCCTCCAGTCAACTTAATAGCTCAAAGTAGTGATCAGTGGCAGTGTACTGTCCCTTAGCTGTCTTAATAGACAGCACTCCACAGTGACTCACTGGCATTTCTATCCCTGTAAGCATTTTATGATGGTCCTAAACTCGACCTGAGCCAACCATTCCATGTTCTACTCTGGTTAACTGTTCTCTCCTCTGTGCATTGCTGAAGGCCAGGTACAGCTCCCTCCGATACCATGTTGATTGTGCCTTTATTCTTTATTGGGTTCTGTGTCCTTTTGGAAAGCCCACTCCTGTATCACCAGAATCTGGTATAATTCCTCAAGAGTAAAGCTGGGGTAGAGCAGAATTGCTGAATATGATCTATACCTAGATCAGCTACTGGCTTGTGGATATAGCCTTGGTGTGTATTTATTGAGGAATAAACCACTGTCAAATAACTGGTGGTCAGTAAATATTTGCTGAGTTAATAGTGTGTATGTACATAATGTTTTTCACAGGCAGAGATCACACTGTTTGGCCCTTCAGACTCAGTAGCAGAACAAAGGAAATACAAGGTGAAGGTAGTCATGGGGCTTATGCCTGGATTTTGAATTTTGGTGTTGACATTTCCCCACCCCCCAAGAAGACTGAAAACCTCAGACATACTGATGTTTGACGAGAAAACAGGGAACAGGGGATAAAGAGTATTTTTGGGTAACTGAGCCCTTTGTGCTATGAATTTCAGTCTACTGAACTGTGTTTATAGGTCCTTTTATTCTTTGTGGAATTAGGAAATGCTACTCAAAGAACTCTTAGGTTTGTCTTTATGGATCAAAGCGTATCTTGAGCTATTTATTAAAGGGATGAGGAATGAGCTGCCTAGGGAGATACAATTTTAATATCCATTAGCTTTTCTGTTTAGAGAACTTTTCTACTTTAAGTGTTTGAGTTTCTCCACGAGTTACAAATCATTTCTAGGAAGTCCAAAGTTCTCTCTGTTTCCATCTATGGATGTACATTCATGGTTCCATCTGCCTACAAAGGAAACCTAGTAGCTGAAGAAGTAAATAAGACTACAGTCACAAACATATCAAGAATAAATAAGCTATGCTTATTGGATCAAAATAAGACAACAATAAAACCGAGCACAAACCAACCTGCTCTACTCCAGGCCCACCTTATGGCTTGTGCTTTTATCGAAGATGGGAGCAGGATGAGGAGTGGCCAGAACTGGAAAGTCCACAAGAAGGTGTACACCGTAGGACAGAGACAGAACATGAGCTGCAGTGACTGACAGAAGCCCTGTCTGGCATCATCGTGCCTTCTAGGGCCCAAGGTCATGTATCCTGTAACCTCTGGCTTATGTGGAGAGAGAACATTCAAGTAGATTTCTTTCTTTTAAGTGGGTTCACTTGTTGGTTTTGACATGCTCTAAGGAAGCGCAGGCTGACTTTGAACCTTGCTGTGTAGCTGAGGCTGAACTCCTGGTCCTCCAGCCTCCACCTCCTGAATACTGAGAATATATCCTTTGCCAATGCAAAGGTGGTTTTTCCCATCTTTTTTCTTTTCACCACTTCTGCCGAGTGTGTCTACCTCACTCTGACTCCTGACTTGGGATGAAGTGGACCTTTTATTTACTGTTTGCTTCTTTGTCTCTTCCTAAGCCCCATGTCTCCTGGTTGAACTGTCTGACTATGGGTTCTGGGAGGGGCACGAGGTCCTCATGCTGACACACAGCTCTAGGGAGACCAGAAATGTTAAACATGGATGATTTTCTCTTCAGTGGAAGTGATTTATACCGGTTTCTGCCTGGAAAGCTGGGAATGGATGTAGTTAATAACTTGGTGATCTGGCTGTAGGCCTTATCCAAATCCCTCAGGCTATGACGTCTATCCCAGACCTTTCCCAGACTATTGAGCATTGCTTCTTGGTCCATGGAACCCATTCTTGGAAGGGGTCACAGGTACTTTGCAAAAAGAATTTGAATATAGGCGTGCCTTAAACTTTGTAGTGATAATTTCACCCTTCCCCCAATTTTTACCGTGTAAGTATGTCAAAAATAAATGGCTCAGGGTCAGACTGTAGAACTCTAAGCCTTCGAATGGCTAACTAAGTTACATTGAATGGGGTTTCCTTCTTGCCTCATGCTGCTTGTTACTCTGCAGGCCAGCAGTCTTTGCAGGGAGTCCTGCAGAATTCCCCCATACCCTGTGCCACCCCCACTACTCCTGGTCATGCATTTTAGATAGCCATGGGATTTGCCTTGAGGATCTGATGAAAAGCAGAATCTAATGGTAGTGAAGAGAGAAATGGAAGGGATTGGCTAAATGGTGCAGCCTGGGCAGTGGGCCACATTAGCTGGGAGGGAGAGGAGTCTGAGATGCTGTAGAGAGCTGGGCAGAGCTAGAAGGTAAGAGGCTACTCAGCTACATAGATAAAATAATGCTGATCGATGAAGCCTCATGTGTCCACTGTTAGAAATGCTAGACTGGGGGCAGGAGAGGTGACTCTGTGGTTAAGAGCATGTGCCTCACCTGCGGACGACGGCTCAAGCTCATTTCCTAGGACCTACACTGGGTGACTCACAACTGCCTGTAACTGCAGCTTCAGGGTATGTGATGTCTTCTGGACTTGCCAGGCATTGCATTCTTGTGTACACACACACACACACACACACACACACACAGGGATTTTCTTTTAGAAAATCGGAATTGTAGCTGCACTGCTGTGTCCACACTATCTGTATTTCTTCTCCAGACAAGTCACCAGTTTCACTGACATAATCTTCAGGCTCTTTGTTTTTCCTCATTCCCTCACATGATCTCTATAAGGAATAAACATGTCTGGCGTATCATTAATCACTCTTTGCTCACTGAGTACTTGCAAAGGCGAGCATCTTCACACTTCTGCAGTTCACTCCCACGCTGACCAGATGGCTTGCGTGTTTTAGGAGCCCTGCTGGCTGGTCTCTGGGCCACAGAGTGCTGGATAGGAAGTCTAAGGAAGTTTTATGATAAAATAGTGACGTATATGGTTAGTCATTGGTAAGGTCTCTGTGTCTTTCTGAAATTCACTGTAACCTGAGATCCCTAGTGAGTTGGTATTAGGAGGTGGAGCTTTTGGGCTAAGGTCTGATGGCAGAAATGAGATTACTGCTCTTATCAAAGCTGCCCAGGCAAGTTTTAGCACCCCTTTGCCATGTTAATAGACAGTGAGAAGGAACCATCTGTGAAGCAGAGAGGCTTCATAGGACACTGAATCTCCTGGCTCCTTGACCTTAGCCTTTCCAACTGCCAGAGCTGTGTGAAATAGATTTCTGTTGTGTATTAATTGCTCAGTCTAAGCTATTTTGTCACAGGGCCTACGTGGATTAAGACAGGCATGTATTGCTGTCTGTCTCTTTTTATTCCTGTTTTCCAGCATCCTCTCTCTGTATCCTGGCTTCCGCCAGATGTTCTACAAATCATAACCTTCTTTACCTCAGAGCTTAAGTACGAAAGGACTTACCACATTCACAATGGCTGCTCTTCTCACTCTAAGAGTCTCAAGCTATAAATAGCAGGACTGTGAGGCACAGGACCCTGCAGTTCAGAGTCGTGTTGCACGTAATTGACCTGCTGAGATGGGCCAACGAGAGCCTCCAAGTCTCTGCTGTCTTCAGGAGCAATGGTGATGACTCAGGCTAAAATGTGAGGTATATGCTAATGTATGGGGAGAAAAGTCCTAAAACGCTGGAGTAGCTGGTAACTTCAACCTGCTGAAGGAGAACTGGAACTCCTGAGAAGGAAATGATAGAGATCCCTCCCAGCTCCTTGGTCAAAGGAGACGTGACAGAAGACAAAGAATAGGTACAACAAGGTATAAAGTTTATATACAAAGAATATAATGTTTATCTGAAATATTTACAGTGTCGGTTAAAGCAATATTTTTACAACTTTTCCAGGTCAACTACGATGTATATTACAGGTAAGCTACAATGATTTAGTTTGCAAAAAAAATGGAAAAAAAAAAAGGAGTAAAAAGATGTTTTAAACAAAGCTTAAAATACGCGTCAATTTATAAACTGTATTTACTTTGCCCTTTATTTGAAGGCATCTTGCAATGAGGAATGGTTAATGGGGATACACGCACCGGTTGCAGTTAATGAGGGTGTAAAATGAACACTGAAATGTTTGAAGACTCAGACTCTGAGTCTCAGGCTGGAACCGAGGAAGACTTTGAGATAACAGCCAGCTTTATCTCAACCAAGTCTTGGACCCACAAGCGTAGACCACAGAGAAAAATGAAACAATTTGCCTGACATGGCAGCCTAAGTGCACAGTATAAACCAACAGACTGACCAAAGAGAGAAAACACCCTTTAGTTCACAGGACTACAGCTATTCAAAACTAACCTTAAACTCAGCTGTTCTAAAAACTTCATAAAAATAGTCGTGATTTTATTAGTTTGAATATTTCTACAAGCTCTGGATGGACTTTTCGCTTTACGTGAAAACAGCTATCCGTTCCCGGGGCCTCCCAGAGCCTTATAACTCAGTTAGGGATACACACATGCAAGAGGCAGAGCAAGCGGCCCCAAGCTGGGGCTAAGCTTTCCGGACTGTGCTTGGGAAACTGGAAATGAGGTCGAGGAGTGGAAGTGGTACACGGAGCCCAGGTCCTGGCCGGTAAGAAGCCACCCACAAGGAAACTAGCATTGCAGCTTGCGGATGCTGCGGGAGATGCGCTTGAACTCTCTCTGGCCCTTCTGCCACCGTTTCACGGAGGTGATCACCAGCTCTCCACCCTGTTTCTGTCCCATGACCAGATAGGGAATGTTGATGTCATTCATCTCTTCACAGGTGCACTGCAGGCTGTCTTTGAGCCACAGCACCGATTTCTTCAGGTCCCTTTCGGACACACCGCTCAGCTTGTAAATGGTCTTGCTCTTCGTCTCCAGGATGATTTTGGTGTCTCTGTTGATGTACGTTATCTCCTTCACTTTGATTTTCAGTGCTGTGAAGACAAGAGAGGCAGGAATGTCGACACAAAATACGGGTTATGATGAGGGAGAACTGTGTAAGTTGTAAGCTTCGCTGCCTATTCTGCACTTGATCTGTGTGGGGAAGAGGGGCTTTGGCCCCGGGGTTAGCAAGCAGCTCCATTTCTAAAGCCTGCAAACATTGGCAGGGCATTTTGTTTTCAATCAACTATCCTTCCAGAACCTTCTTGCAGGACTCAGTTAACTCTTCTTCTCCTTCTACCGACCCTTGTGTTGGTAAGTCGCTTGGCATGTGGTTCTTGCTCTTCCCAGCAAACAACTCCCCTATCGGAGGAGTCTTCAGCATGAGGAGAAATGCCTAACTCTTGGGTGAAACATGAGCCTCCCTGGCCGCAAACGTTAAACCGGGTTTATTATGTCAGAGAGGTTTCTAGGCGAACTTGTGAGGAAATGGTATCACCATCACTGTTTTCTTTAGGACCGATTACAGGGGAAGGAGAAAAGGGTCTTGCAGCTGCTTTTGATTTGGTAAAGTAACAAGGAGAAAAAAAAATGCAAGTCTCTTTTTTTTAAGAGCACAACATGTTTAGCCATAAAAGTGTTTTTCTGAAGACTTCATCCTCACGTGCTCTCATTTGCCTGGCCACGCCCACGGCATTTACAGGTCATGTATGTACTCTTTCCAAAACGTGTATGTAGAGTCATCAGAATGTTAAGACCAGAAAGTAAGTTGTTTACTATAAAAGACACATTTTATAGCCATGAACACTATGAGTCGGGAAATGCTTACGCCGGGATTAAATGTCAAGACTCCACACATGCAGGAAAAGGATAGAATTTTCAGGTTAGAAAGGGCCACCCATTAAAAGCTCATTAGTATACGAAGATGCAAATCAAGAAGTGTCTGTGACTTGTACCAGGCCACCCAGGTAGCTTGTGTCCTATCTCAGTCCCTAAACCTTCTACACTACGCCTGTGTTCTCTTGAGGCAACGTCAAATTCCCGTCCTTGGGGAGCATGAAGTTGCTCAGCTCCAGTGTGTCCCAAGACTCTTGGTGCCAGCGACAGCTGTAATAGATGACACGCATGTCTGACTTCCCAACTTTGATGGGGTTTAATGCATTGTTTAAATTAGTAATAGTGCAGAATTTTGTGTGTGTATGGCTTTGAGGTTTTCTTTTCCTTTAAGAAAAAAATTCAGACAGGGAACTCCACCGAGCTGGCTTTCCAGCCAAACTAGAAATGAATGGTGCTGCACGGTGAAGTGCAGGTGCTGTGACTTGGTGAATGACAGTTTTTCCTGATGTGGTACTCATCTGAATCATCCTGCTGACTCCTCAGTTTACAGAATAAGCCATGTGGAAATGTCATATGTTCCTGTGACTCTACCAAGGGATAAGAGGCTGCTAAAGGGGTGAATTATACATTAGCCAAGAGTCTAGTCTCTGACATAGATGGGGCCAGGGCCAGGCTCCATCTGGTTCATGAAACATTCTTGATCTTCAAATACCAGAAAGAGTCATCAGTTTGAGCTAGGAGGTGTGTTAACTACCTCTCTTTAGCTCTAAAATATATATCATAGGGGAAGTGGTAGGGATTCCTCCTCAGACTCGAAGATGAGACAAAACATAGGGAATCAAAGACCCAAGATAACATTCTTGCTCCGGAAGGGAAGGCGTGACTGAGGTGGGAGGCAGAGGTGACAGTCACAGGCCCAGTGGCATGTTGTGTAACTTGCACTGTGGAGGTAAGGTGGAGCTTTGCATTTGAGTGTGTAGTTGGGGTGGGGAGTGGGTGCTGGGCCTGCCAGGATGATGCAAGTTAAATAAGCTCCATTGCTCATCCTGTTGCATCGACTGCTCCCCAAAGCACAGAGGCAAAATGAATACTCCTTCATTGTCCCTATCTCAGAGGAGCAGGGCAGCAGAGAGCGAAGTCCCGATCGCTGCACTGTACAGCGTACTCACACTGCTTCTTAGGCTCAGGACTTCATATGGCCCTTTGAGAAGGTTTGTCTTCTGTTAGGTAAGCCACAAAGCAAGCAAGTGGTGTGTGTGTGTGTGTGTGTGTGTGTGTGTGTGTGTGTGTGTCCTAAATTTGCTTTAAGAGTCCCATGAAAGTCAGGAGAGAAATTTTATGTGTAGTTCAAAGAGCTGAAACTGCTGGAGAAAATACTTCATAGAACTGTACATTTTCCTAAATGATTATCCGACATGGCAGCAAAGGACTGTGATTTGTTAAGACTGAAGGCTAGCCACTGTGAACACACCTGGCCCCGAGATAGTGTGAGGTCTGACATATGGAACCTTACGACCCCAAGTGAGGCTCCTCTTACTTGGCAGTTATTAGTTAGGACTTGGAGCTCTCTTTCTGTCTTTCTCCTTCCTCAACAGCGGCAAGTGTTTCCTTGGGTCAGGGCTACAGTTCAGGAACCAGCCAAGGTTCAACTCAGGACACCTCCTGAAAAGATCTGAAGCTGGTGAGAAGCAGAGACCAGGACTGTTGTCAGTGTTTGAGACCTGACTCAGCCTCAGTGTTCAAGGTAGCAGGTAATGAGGGTGAGGGTGTGTGTGTGTGTGTGTGTGTGTGAACGGTGGCACCAGTTTCCTCAGTCTTAAAGTTAGACTCCATGTTGTTTGGTAGACCCGTGACCTTTCCTGTTCACCAGCACCTTCCAGCTTTTGACTGAATAAATATCCTTTAGGGATACCGACCCCTCCAATACAACCAAGAATGTCTATCCTTGAGGCAGGATTAAAGCAACCTCGAAGATGGGTGTGGCAGCAATGTGGGATTTTGGCTTTGCCCCTTGTCTCTTCCCTCCTGACGCCTGGGGGTGGGGCTTGCAGGCAGCAGTTAGTGCAGGCAGTGTTCTTTGCAGATAGTCTCTCCTTCCTCCTTCCTCTCCTAAAGGGAGTAACTTACTGTTTGTGCTCCTTGAATAACATCACCTGGGTTGCATGACTTCATCTGTCCTGACTATACCATCGAGGAGGCCTCTTCCACCTCATCGAACTTGGGATGCCCCCCTTTGTAAAACTGTGACCAATGTGTCGCTATGGGGCTACAAATCGAGTGAAAATATTTTTGATTGATGCTAGCGTAAGTGTTTAAGTTGGGCCACTTTAAAAGCTTGAATCTATTTTGCTGAGGGTCATATGTGCTTTCCAGTTCGTGGCACACATGCCAAGCAGCTAAAAAAGATATGTGGCACAAGATTCTGTGTGCTGGCACCAAAAAAAAAAAAAAAAAAAAAAAAAAAAAAAAAAAAAAAAAAAAAAAAAGCAGAAGAGATTAGTAGTTAGCTATTGTGCACCAGTGCCTTGGGAATTTCCCATTTGATTATTGTTCAAGGACACAGTGAATGTCATCCAGTGTAACTTAGCTCGAGGTAGTTACATAGGAAGAGATTTTAGAGCCAGTAAGGTGATTTTAGGGAACAGGAGAGGCGATCAGGTTTCACCCAGCCTCATCTGGAGACTTCTCACCGATTTCTACTTTTAACTTCTCCTGGTGAATAAAGCTTGGATGGATGTGACATCTCTAGGTGGTGGCAGCTACTTACCAAAGTCGTTTTTACAAAGAGTTTCCATTATGTCGTTGTCGTCCTCGTTCTTGGTTTTGCAGGCTTCACACACCTTGGGAGCTGGAGAGGTGAAAAGAACTTCAGTGAGTTTGCTTAAAAGGGAACAGCAGGTGGCGTTTGCAAACAACTCAAAGGGACTGAGCCAGGCCAGCTCAGCCATTGTCCTGTGTGACCCCTGCTTCTGCCTCCCCAATAGAAATTGGACCTCTCGGTCCTAGCTGCACTTCCCTCTTCTGGTTGGCTGAAATCAGAGTGGCCACATGTCTGGCTTTGTTAGCACTAACCCTCAAATAAAAAGGGAGCTGTGGACAGTGTGTGTGTGTGTGGCAAGATGACCTGGAGAGGTGGCTGCTTTTCAATTCCTCCTCCTCCTCCTCCTCCTCCTCCTCCTCCTCCTCCTCCTCCTCCTCCTCACTCCTCAGATGAATCCATCCATTCCCAAATCTCTAAGAAGAAAGTACTCAGGGATCAAATCAAAACCCCATGGGGGCATGGGAAATGTATAACCATAAAATACAATGGAAAGATGGTTCTCCTCTGCAGGACACGGAGAAAACCCCTTCTGCTCAGCAGGGTTCTAAGTCTAAGGGATCTTTTGGAGATATTTTCTCTCATCTGGGCTGGGAAGGATGGCCAGTGTTGTGCTGTGAGAAACCTATAGGGCCTGTTTGCATCTTGGAAGCACATCTCAGTAATTCCCACAGCCAGCTCTAACTGGCTCTCCCTCACCTTGTGCTTCTTGCCAAGTCTGTGGTTCAGTTACGGTTTATTTCATTACTCTTCTCCAGCTCCTTGGTACAGGTGCTTGTTGCCTATCTTTGCCTGTGCAAGCAAATAAATCTGGGGAAAGATGATGTGGATGAAGAAAACCTTTCTGTGGGCTTGTCTGAGCAGACCCTGGGGTGCTGTGCTGTGCCCAGCTATCAGTCTGTCTAAGGCTGTTGTGAAAAAAATGTACTTGCATGAAGGAAACACTTTCTTTCTCTAATTTATGAATATGCCCAATGATATCTTTAAAATTCAAGTGCAGTCTTGTAGGTTTTCACTAGTATGAAATAGAATTTTCACAGGAAAATAAAACCCTTGTGATCCATAAAAGAAAAGTTATCTGATTTTTGAAAATATCAAGGAGCAAACTTTGTAGGCATACAGGCTTATTTTGAAGGAGGAAAGTGAACACTGGAGGATTACCCAGGATATATTTGGGTTGACAGTAGGAAGAAAAACAAAGGCAACCCCCACAAAACAACCCCAGCCCTTCCCAACCAGAGAGACACACTTCCAATCAGGAGGCCCGGAATGTCTCTGTAATGCTACCAACCTATATTGGTTATTCTATTGTATATGTTGGGCAAATGTTTGAAAACTGCCAGACATTTGCAATAAATTAGAAACCTAACCAATAAGATGATTGCAGACTCATGGTGCCTGCCAGGAAAGATTGCTAAACAACTCTGTATTTTCTTTAACTAATGATGTCTGCAGGAAAACAATTAGAGATTGAACTGGAGATGCTGCCACAGCCAGCCTGAGAAGGGTTAGGAAGCCCCCTTTCTATCTCAGGGGGCCTAAATCAGCTCAGACACGTTGCATACTTTTTCCTTTCAGGAAAAATATCAAGAGCCCATGAGGTTTTCATTGCTTTGATGCTTTTTGCCTATGAACTTCCCTCTGTTTTTTAAAAACTTGAGGGAACTCTTTTGCATGATTTTTTGTCCCAGCTAATTACAACCACTAAGAAAAAAGCCGATAGTGACAGAAAGATGATTCCTGGAGATTCCCTTTATCCTCTCTCCCTCAAACACCTGGGGAGTTAAAACCGATATTCAGGGTTCCACTGGCTCCCAGACAGTCTTCGTTTTATCTCCAAATCTACATTGGCAAAGGACAATATATATATATCTCAAAAGGTGATCAACGTGTATCGTTTGTTTCTATCCAGTGGTACAAGAACCTGCAGAGAGAGGCTGAGACGAAGTGTGTGGCCTGGGTGCTCATCACCAGGACCCGACCATGGGAAATGCTTTCAGAAGCGGGGACCGCAGAGAAAGAATCTTAAAAAAAAAAAAAGGCCTGCCACTTTTGTTTGGCTTTCTTAACTATCTAAGAGGAGCTGTTAGAACCAAGGAGTGATCTTGGCGCATGGGTGGATATCTCGAATTTGATACCCTATTTGGCAACAGACTAGGGCAGGGAGAGCTGCCATATTCAAGGTTGGGACCCCTAGCCTGGACAAACTAGGATGTAGAGAGGTGGTTGCGGGGTGTTCCTCCCACCCACTCCGCTCCCCAGGTCCTAGCACCTCAGGCTACTTGGGGGTGGGTAGATTGAAGAGGGAAGGCTTACCTTCCTCTGTGGCCGGCAGGAGGTGGTCGCTACTAGCGAGGGGAATGCAGAGGTCGTTGTCCTGTGGGAAACGGTCGCACTCCAGCATGCCTGGCCAGGGGAAGCCGAAGGCGGACATGACCGGGGCGCAGCGGTCCTTCACCTGCACGCAGAGCGAGTGACACGGCTGGATGGTCTCGTCTAGGTCGTCGAGGCAGACAGGGGCGAAGAGCGAGCACAGGAACTTCTTGGTGTCCGGGTGGCACTGCTTCATGACCAGCGGAATCCAGGCGCCCGCCTGCTCCAGCACCTCCTTCATGGTCTCGTGGCCCAGCAGGTTGGGCAGCCGCATGTTCTTGTACTCGATGCCGTGGCACAGAAGCAGGTTGGCCGGGATGGGCTTGCAGTTGCTGCGCTTGTAGGAGAAGTTGGACTGGCCGAAGAGGAAGAGCCCACGCGCGGAGCCCAGGCAGCAGTGCGAGGCGAGGACTAGCAGCAGCAGCAGCGAGGCAGGACCCCGCGGCATTGTGGACTAGCGACCCCCGTGGGGCGGAGGGAGCCGAGCCGGGGAAACGAGAGGCGTCAGGAGCCCGAGCTCGTCCCGGACTCGCTCGCTTTGCTCGTGGGCTCTGGACAGCCGGCGGAGCGAGCGCGCGAAGCCGGGCGCCGCGAGGTCGGCGCGGGCAAGGCACTGCAAGCCCGCGCGCAGCTCCGGGGGGCTCCGACCCGGGGGAGCAGAGTGAGCAGAGGCTGGGGCCCAGCCAGAGTTTTCTTGGCCTTTTTTATGCAAATCTGGAGGTGGAGGGGGGAGCAAGGGAGGAGCCAACTGGGAGTAATCTGAGGAGGCCGGTCACTACTTTCTGGGGGTGGCTGCGTTGAGAATGCCCCTCACGCGCTCGCTGGCAGGAAATTCGGGCTGCGCCCCCACCCCGAGGCAGCAGCCCCTGCGCGCGCGCTCTGGTGATTGCCTTGCATGCAGACAAGCGCAGCCACCGCGTCCCAGTGCGAGCGAGCTGAGAGCGAGGCGGAGGTAGCGAAAGTTGAAGACACGCGCGGAGCCGAGCTAGCTGCCTTGCAGTTGGATCTGGGCTGGAACGCGTTTCACGTCCCTCGTGGCCTGCGCCCGTAATGATGTGCAGCAGCCTTTAAATCTCAGCCCTGCGTCCCGGGCAACCATAAGCCTGCAGTGCTAGACTCTTTGTGGCCCGAGCTTTTTCCTCCCGGATCTCCAGCCCAAGTTGAACAGATTGGCTCGTGCAATGTGTTTCCACTGCCTTTCGACGCATTCTGATTTATAAAACGGAATAGCAACGCTCCATTGAGTTGCTGTTCTTCTGGGGTGTCTATAGGATTTTGTCACTGTGGAAGGCTTGTCAGATGCAACACGAATTTGCCTGCCATTTCTCCTCTTTGGAGGAGAGACTTGAAGGCAGCACGGGCTCTAATACATAGGGTTCATTCAGGATTACCTCAGTATAAGCCACCAAAGCAATTAATGGGGCTTATGAGTACCAAGGTCAGAAGACAGACAGGAACCTCTGTGTAGAGGTTCACAAGAGTTAGTCATGTCCTCTGCGTAGTTGGCTCATTCATCCCATAACAACCAGGGACACCATCCTGATCACTGGATATAAGTAGTGAACCATCAGGCCATTCTCTGCTCTGCAGGAATAGGGAACCTAGTGCTGAAGGACTGTGTAAGGTAAATGGATGGAGGAGAACTATGTTGTAAGGTGCCAGGCCAGGGAACGAGTGTAAAGGAGTACAGAGAGACAGTGTGGGCATGCGCAGGGGGTGGGATTAGGGGTCTCCTTTCCTCAAACTATCCCTTGTCTTTAAGAATCAGTCTCCCTCTCAGTGGGACCTTGCAGGTGCTGGGTAGTGACCCACCCCCCCAACAATCCTCTTTCAAATGTAAGGTGGACACATTGTTATCGCTTCCTGAACTCTTAGATCTAACTACCGGTGTTTGCTGCCTGATTTACATTTTCCGTCCTTCCGGACTGTGCACTCAGGGTTTAGGGGTCAGCACATTTTGAGGTCCCGCAGTTTATGAGAGTTTAAGGAGTGACGAGGACGACAAAACGCCTTTTCCTACCCACTTCTGGCCACAGACAAAGCAGGAGGGAGCCCGCAATCGGAGTCTTTAAAGCCCAGCTCCATTTTTCCTGCTTGCTGAAGGAAGACCTGAGCGGAGCTGCTTCCATCCAATTGGCTCTAGACCTTCCCGAGTCTAGCTGAAGCAGTTAGAGGCTTGGAAGGCCGTCTCCCCAGATTAAAACTAGTTTGAAAATAAACCACACAAATACAAAAAGGTTAAATCAAACAGCTACGCAGTCTGAACGCTGAAATGCTAGCACTTGGACCTTGGGGTGGGATTTGGGTTCTCTAGTATTCACTACTCGTGGCCCCAACGCACTTCCATGGGGTCACCTCCCGCCTGCAGATCCCCCGGGTGAGAGATCAAGAAGTCCACAGCCATTTCGTCTAGCTGGAGTCACTTGCTTTTGTGTTTCGGAGAGCAGCAGGCTGCCCATGCGCCTGGTACTCTCCGGCGGGCCTAGGCATTGTTTGGGGAGCCCGCGGCCGCCTCGCTCGCCACCAGGGGGCGCCCGAAGTCTTACGGGAGTCTCCGGCAACACTGGGCTTAAGGTCTAGCTCCTGCCAGCTTGCTTGCCCGGCCGGCGGAAACCCAGGGAGCTTGTTGTCGCAGACCCTTCCAATACCAGTACCACTCGGCCTGGACTCAAGCTACATCTTCCTCTCCATCTCTAGTCGTGCACCCTCCTTTCGTCCATCATCAGCCAAGTGTATGCTTGTGTGACAGGCGTGCCCGCGTGGCAAGCTCGCTGCTGGGGAGCAGGGTAGTAGCCTTCCTTAGAGGGTGGACCACTGTCTGTGTGGGAAGCACAGTCAGGGGACACTCTGTGATCATCCCTACCGGGTTCCTGTGAGGGTTTATGTAGCCGGGAGGAAAGAACTCTGGGAGAAGCAACACCTGGAGTGCCTGGGTTAGCCTAGGCTCGTCTGCGCTTCCTGTAGGTTCCCAGGTTCCCAGGTTTCCTCCTCTCCTCGCTATTTATTCAAAGTAGCAGGCCTTTGCCTCTGAGTGTCCATGCTGAGTCTCCTCTCTATTCCCTGTAAAGGGAAGCTCCTAGTTAATAAACAGTGCGATTCACAGTGCCAGACCCCTGCATTCTCCTCAGAGGACCCTGCTTACGGTGCCGGTTCCTAGCAACAGATAGGTCCCCTCCCGCTACCCCCACCTCCATCCCAGTGCACTGCGAACAACCTCTGACTCAAAAGCTGCACGCCCAAAGAAGAGCCTCCACAACTCCTGCCTTTCCATTTGGTGCTTTCTGTCTTTAAGGCATTGAAGAATCTTGGGGGACAAAGAAAACCTCCCTAATGTCTCTGCTACTTAGTTAACCCTTTGCTGACTGTTAGATTTCTGGAGAGGCAAAACCTTTGCTCTCAAGCTAAGATGCTTAGGGGATCTCCAAGCTCTGGAGCTTGCTAAGCCCAGTTATGCCTAGCATCCAAGAAGGTCGCAGGGCAGCCTGGGTGCCAGGAAAGCAAGCTTTCTCCTGCACTCTGGAATGGTGTCCTGAAAGCACACAGAAGCCCAGCAAAGGACTAAAAGCAAGAAAGCTTAGAAGCACGGAGCATGTGTGCTGATTTCCTAATTTCTACGCTGCAGCCCCGGCTGTTCAGGGGCCAAACTTGAAATGGAAACTAGTTTCTCACGCCTTCCCCCGGAGCATTCACATCACTGGTCTGTACTTCTTTCAGAGGGACAAATGTGGGTGCTAAGTGTCCACTTTCCTTGTTAACAAGCAGGGCTGGGGATGAAGGGAAGGGGCATTTAGGTTCTACAGCTGCTTTGGAGCCAAGATGAGTAGTCTGGAGCAGCACATAGTAGGGCACCCCTCCCCAGTCCCCAGGAAGAGGATTCAGCAACCACCTGAGTAATGTCATCTTGTCTTTAGAAATCCTCACTGCCACCCAACAAGAGGCAGTGATCATTATCCTTAACCCCGCCCCCCACATTTATTTATGGGGGTTGGTGGGTCACAACACTCCTGTGGAGATCAGAGGACAACTTTAGGGAGTTGGTTCTCTCCTTGCACCCATGGACCACCAAGATAAAGCTCAGATGGTCAGGCTTGGTGGCAAGCAAACTTACCTGCTGAACCTTTTCGCTGGTCCCTTGATTGTTACACTTTTTTTTCATAATCATAAGGAAACTGAGGCACAAAGGACTTAAGTAACTAAACCATGTCACACAGTGATATAGCTGCCTGCTCTCGGGTCCTGTCTTTTTGGTTGTCTCCAGAAGTGTTATTAATTGGCTTTTATCCACAGACTTTCCACGGGTGAGGGTTGTCTTCTCCACCGTTCCAAGTCTTCCAGGCCTGGTAAGGCTGCCAGGTGCCAGGGCGACTTCTTTCTTCAGGATTCGTTGCAGCCATCTGGGGGCGCCATTTCCCAAACCAGAGCTTGTCTCTAGTACAAGGAGAGTTGCTTCCCTCTCACCGGTGGAAACTTTGAGGTGCTCTGAGGAGCAATGACTTCATTTTTTAGACTCTTCTTAGTCCTGTCACTAGCGGGTCCCCGCGCCAGGGGAAGCTACCTTCCTGCGCATAAGCAAGGAGGACAGGTGCCCTTGCCTGGAGGCGCTTCTCACCTGAGAAATTTCTAGAACTCAGAGCCCAAGTCTGTGACCCCGTGCTTTGTATTTCCATTTTAAGACTTGGTTAGAGTGAGGACGAAGACTATGCTAACAACTGAACGGAGCTTTTGCTCCTTATTTAAGATGTCAAGAGCCTCTGCTCCAACCTGGGAAAACCAGCCAAGGGACCAGACCAGGAACCCAAGGGACCAGGCCAGGAAAGCTTGCTGCCTGGCGGGGACCTACTAGGGTGGGGATTAGTCTCAGCATCCAGTTTTTGCCATGGGGGAGTTGGGCAGCAATCAGGGGTGTGTGAGGTGATGATTCCTTAGGGACAAAACCAGCTGAGCTATCCTGTGTCTGACTTGATGGCTATCTTACCACCAGAAGGAGCCACCAGAAGGAGCCTGTCTGGGAAGAACCATAATTGCCAGGATCTCAGAAAGCCACGTGTTTGGCAGATTCCATCCACCTGTGGACATCCGCCCCCTCTCTGTCTCATGTACAGCGAACTTGCTCATTGACAAAGGCCAAGAAGTCAATGAATGGATACTTTGGAAGTTCTGTAATAAATGGATAATGAGATAGAGATCGCTCAGTGGTTAAGAGCACTTGCTGCTCTTGCTGAGGAGCCAGGAGCGGTTGCCAGCATCCATATTAAGAGTGGTTGACAATCCCCTGTAACTGCAGTTCTAGAACATCCTGCGCCCACTGTCCTTCACCCGTACATGCGTTCCTGTGGTGCATATACATGCATTCAAGCAAACACAATTACACATAAAATAAAAATGTCATTCAGTCATTTAAATGACTGAAAGAGGCTGAACACCATGAAGCTCACCTACAGTTCCAGCACTGGGGAGATTGAGACAGGAGGATTGTCATGAGTTTCAGGTAAGCTTTGGCTATTCTAGGTTTGTCTGGACTTCATAGACAAAACCCTGATTCAAATACAGAAATGAATAGCGATAGAGTACAGTTGCTAAGTCGTGATAAAACAATCACAGCTGTGATCATAATCTGTAGTGGCCTCGATGCTCTTCCCTGGCCACAGGAAAGTTTGTCAGCGGATAGACTGCAGATGGATGAGAAAATTGCTTTAGAGAAGGCTCCTCCAGGTGTGTGTGTTGGGGCGGGGGTGGGGGGTGGAGGGTGGGGTGGGGTGGGGTGGAAGGGCCCAAGGAGGGTAGCACCAGGAAAGCTATTATGTGGCTGGTTATCTTGGAGGTCCGGTTTCCATTCCATCTCGTCTTTCAAGGAGAGAAACGGCTGTAGACTCTTGGAAGAGCATCTAATGCCTTGGCCTCCCCTGGGCTGCTTTTGCTTAAAAACAAATTAAATAAATACATAAATAAACAAAGAGTTCGGGCAGCAGCCACAAGCCCCAGCAGGGAGAGGACCCTGCAGCCACACCTGCCCCTAGGACAGGAGAGTCTACTTGTTTTTCCATCCCTCATAATACAAAGCCTTTTAGTTACAGCCTAAGTTATCACCTTGGCCCTATCATTCACAACTCTTTTATCTGGAGGCTGAAAAATTTGAAACCTGGGGCAACCGTGTAGACCTAGTCTGGTTTACACCCTTAATTAAAGACTTACTGACACCTTCCCTTTCCTCTGCCCCGCTGCCTACCCAGCTTGCCCTGCCTCTTTCTGGGATCTCAGGAGTTCACTGCTCACTGATGGGTTGCTCTGCTGAGGAGATTCTTTAAGTATTGTCTAATTACTCACCATGAAAAATGCTGACTGGAAATAGCAAAAGCCCAAGGCTATTCAAAGAGGTTTTGTTCACCAGCCCAGAGCCTGGGAAGAAAGGCTGGCTTGGTTGTCTGATGTGAATAGCATGGACCACTGGTTAAACCGGTGCTCACTCACGCGATCACTGTGGCCAGCAGATAATAGCAGGGAGGTGTCAGCTAAGAGCGCCCAATGGGCAGATGGGACCTGAGCTCCCGAGTGAGTGTGAGCTCCTCCCTGAGACCGACTTCAGCATGGGGAGCTGTTGTCCTCACTGAATGAACTTTTCAGAGATGCTGCTCCATATTTTGTAATTTGCCTCTTTGGGTCTTTATAATTGGTAGAGTCTTTCCACAGCCCGAATAAAGACATTTGTCAGATTCATTAAATTGACTCATCAATTTATGACAGGCTCAGTGTCAGTAAGCTGCAGGATTTGGGCTGATCTAGGGCTAAGCACATAACGTATCATTTTAGACTGTGGTGTCCAACCCAGGCAGAATTAGCACCCTGGCTGAGTTCACTGGCGCTAAGTATTTATAAAGTTTTCATTAGTAAGCTGCATGTTCCTTAGTAGTTTGTAAATCTCCAGTTGTACAGGGAGGAGTCAAATATTTCACAGAAACATTCGCAAATGTTAAATTGGGTTTCTGGTCCTCAGCCAGTCTTGTGAAGTGTCTAGTGATCATCTTGGCCGTACTGTGTAAAGTTTTCTGTTTTCCCCTTGATTCTGTGAAGTTTTAATTAGCTAAATCAGTTCTCAGCAACTTCTACCCTAGAAGAAACCAAGATGAAGCATGCTTTGAGTGCAGTAATGTATTATCCACAGGGGCTCAGGAACCCGCTGTCTGGATTAAAGCTGAAGATGAACAGAATGGCCTGTGGTTTTCTTTTGACAGATTCTTCTCTGCAAGCAAATACTGGAGTCCTTTCTGCGTGGTAGTAGTAAGTTAAAACCTTTGATTTCAGGAGGTTCTTGTCTTATTCATGGGAGATGGTGCTGGAGGGACCTCTAAGGGAAAAAAGGAAGGGAGGGTACTTTTTCTTGTATCCAGCTTCAAAATCAGGTCATGTGGATATATTGTTCTTATTTTGAAAATTTTGGAAAATGGTGTTACTCTGTAGCATATTCATTCACATGATAGTTGAGAGAATTTATAGTGTCCACATGACAGTGATTGCCATAGGATGTCATTATGTTATCACAGGAAGATAGTTTACCCTGCTCCCATCCTCACTGAAGATGCAGCCTAATGCCTTGTAAAGGAAACTGATCAGGTTTCCATCTATCCAATCAAAAGACTCCCATCATGCTCTGTAGTGTTAATTTAAAAATGTTCCCATCTTCAAGAGTCCCCCCCCCCCAATATTGGCAGATAAAAGTAAAACTTCTTCCCTTCTGCATTTGGATTAAAGTCGAAGATGAGAGAGCTTTCCTCGGATAAAGAATTCTTTAGTTATAAACAGATAAGGAGGGAAGATCTTCATGGGGAGGAATATGTGTCACTCAGAAAGGCAATAACAGAGAGAAGCACGGGCAACTGTTGGTCCCATTGGAGTGGTGATAAGTTAATGGAAAGTCAGAGAAACCTCTGCAAACTGTCTTCATGAAGACCAGCCTAACCTGCCAAAGGGAGATGGTTTTCTGCCCACTTTATAAACAGCTCGCAGACAGGAATGTGTCTGCTTTAAAAGCCTTAAGTTGTTTTGAGTTTCCCCATGAAGAACTGATGAATGCTTGTGGTCATTGTCTGATCTGGTCACCAAATATCGTATATATGCCTGAAAATGTCACACTTCTCCCCACACATGTGCAGCTACTGTGTCGATGGAAAGCAAGCATGTATGTGAGCACCTTAAACTATAATAAATATGCAAGGAATTCACATGACCCATGAGGTAGATAATGTATGCTGAGCAATTTTGCATTTCTCTAACTAGTAGGTAGCTACTGTAAAATGTACAGATGGGACACATGCAATCTGAAGCCAAATGATTCACTCAGGGCTTGCTTCCTGAGAAATGATGTGGGAATTCTTTGTAATATACATATGAAGCTTAAAAATGCAGACAACACACCATTACAAAGGAGTTAGCAGAACTCTCTTTCATTTCACTACCACATCTACAAAAGAGTGTGAAAAAGGCAGGTGAGGACTGCTAGGCAAGAGTGAGAACCAGAGTGTGGATTCTCAGCATCTGTAGAACGCTGGACATGGAGGTACCCATGTGTAACCCCGGTGTGATGGAGGAGACAGGAGACTTGCTGGGTCTTGCTGGTTAGCCAGTCTGGTTGAATAAGTGAAGAGCTCACTTATTCAAGTCCAGGGAGCGACCCTGTCTCAAAAAATCAAAATGAAGAGTGATTGAGGAAAGAAGGCATATGTCAATCTTTGTTTTCCATACAGGAACATGCAAACACATGCAAAGCACACACACATGCGCGCGCACACACACACACACACACACACACACACACACACACAAATAAAAATATAAGCAAAGGGTACATTATAATCTATAGGAACTTTTCACATGTCACGGGAATGGAGGCACTTGTCCTGATGAGTTACTGCTTTGTATCTACCCTAACTACACTGGCTTCAAGAGTGTGCTGCTCTCAAGATGGCTGCCCTCCTACTTATGTCTCCTAGAGTACTGCTATGCAATAACCGAGATTTGTATACTGTGACTGGGATGACCCTGATTGAGTACTTCATTGTCTCTATTTTTCCTGATGTAGAAATTTGATCATAATATTTTCTGGCATTTGGACAGATTCACCGGATCTCAAAAAGAACTTTTCTTGTTTTCCTCAATATGACATTCCCCATACTGACATGGTCAAAAAAGAGGAATTTTTTATTTTTAAATTAAAATTTAAAAAGCCAATAGAGCTTTTCTCTTAACCTCAAAAATGGTGTGGTTAAAATTTGAGAAGGCTTCATCCTTATTTTTCTGAATCACTCTTCCCATTCATGTATTTCAAGTATCCCCTTGTGGAGACAAGAATGTGCTCTGGGAAGCAAGGCTCTCTAGTGCCTGGAGAACATCTTGGAAAGGCTAATTTGCTTAGCAGGAGGGTAATGATACTGAGTTTATGCAGTTGCAAGCATCCCTTTGGAAGGGGACAGTGTCAGATACTTGACAGTGCTGAGAGTGATACTCATTTGCTCATAGGATAGTCCCATAAGCCCTTTGATAAGCATCTTCATGTTGGCAGAAATGGTGGTTACATGTTGTGCCTATCTTTCAGAATGAATTTAGCTAATTTTGTTTTTTGTTTTATATTTAGAAGATATCTTCATGGGCTGTTCTTTATGTTGAAGGATGGTGCTATTGATCACTGGGCTGCCTGCACCATTCTTTTTTATAGAATTAAAGAGATACATTGCGAATTAGCACATAGATTTTTGAAAACAATCCATATTAGTTGCTTTTCTATTGTGACAAAACACCATGACCAAGGCAATGTATAAAAGGAAGTTCTTAATTGGGCTTACAGTTTCAGAGAGGTAGACTTCATGATGGCAGAGCAAAGATGCAGAGGCAGAACAGCTGAGAGCACATATGTTGAGGGGGCAGAGAGAAAGATACTGGATTGTTGGTTTTTTTGAGACAAGGTCTCATTATGTAGCTCTGGCTGTCCTGGAACTCTCTATGTGGTACAGATGGCTAGCCTACAACTCACAGAGATCTGCCTGCTTCTGCCTCCCAAGTGTTGGAATTAGAGGTATGCTACACTATGCCTGGCCAAGAGGAGCACCAGAAATGGTTATCAAGTTTTTGAAAGGTCAAAGCTTATCCCCAGTGACACACCTCCTCCATCAAGGCGACACTTCCTACTCCTTCCCAAACAGTTCCACTAACAGGAGACCAAGTATTCAACCATATAAGACTAGAAGGGCTACTCTCATGCAAACTACCACAGAATTTTTCTCAATTCCCCTTGGAACTACATGATAGCAACCGTTTTCACAATGCTACTATCAAAATGGTGCTCAGACATCAATGGGGACAAGATGGTTATTAAAAGCTTTACATATGGCTCCAGATCTCAATATGATCCACTCATAGATCATATACATTATAGTCATGTTAGGCAAGGCTATACTGTTGTAACAATTGCCACCAAATAGCAGAAGTTTGTTTCTCATTTGCAAACGCAAAGCTTGCTGTGGGTGGCTGTTTTCCAGGCCCAGAATTCCCATCTGCTTTATGTTAGGGTGCTGCTATAATGAGATCTCTACACACAATGCTGGACAGGCAGAGAGCGCCTGAGAGCCCATCTCTAGATGACAAATACTTCCATTTGGAAGTGGTACATGTCAATTTCACTCACATCTATTGGACAAATTAGTAAGAAAGCCCTCTAAAGCAGAGAGGTACAATTTGCACCCTACCTTGTGGCTGTAGGTGGTAAGGACCACTGCACATAGGCATACATCTCACAACAGTGGTTTTGAACAGTGCTTAAGACACTATTGTTGGGGCTGAAGACATGGCTAACCATTTCCCAAAAGAGCCATTGGCTAAGAACCAAACCTTTAACACATGGGCCTCTAAAGACACTTATCCAAACCATAGTAAGTCCCTGGTGAGACTTAATAAAATAAAGTACTTAGACAAAGTACACAGTAAGTGCTTTATGTATGGGCTATTTATTGTTTTCATTTCAGCAGGCAGTAAGTAGTGCCTTGTGGCAGCCAGCTCCACCCACAGAAGCTGCCTCTGGGAACTTTGCACATGGATACAATGAGGTGTTGGGAGACTGACCCAGCTCCCTAGCAGAATTGGACTGTTACTCAACTGTTAAGGACTGGGTCAGGACCAAAGGCCATGCTAACATCACAGCGAAGGAAACAAACCTGACTCACACATTGAAAAGAAAGTCAAGCTCACTCAATTAGAAAGAGATCCAATTATTTTTAAAATGTTGCTGTCATTGCAATCTGAATTGCAAGTCAAAATTATATTACAAAATAGATGACAAGTAGTTGAAATATTGACTGAGGGAAATAGTTCAGGCCAAGAAGAATCCTTGTAATTAATCATTCCTGGTAATCTCACTGGGGTTACCATCGCTAATAAGAAACATGTTTTGTCAACCCGTCCAGATCCTAAGCCTGGTGATGGCAGGGGTTCATCGCATCCCCAATATAGTGGTGTGTTTTGCATACAGCAAGAGTACAATCAGTGTAGTCTGTTATGGTTCTGCCCTGAAAGCTAAACATGAAATCACACACTTTAAGGCAGCCCCAGAACAGAAGATTTTTTTTTCCTGGAATGGAGCCATTGTCTTTTCTAGTTACAATCCATGTGGAAAGAGAGAATTTGGTTCTGACAGTGCGAGTGGCAACATCTGGAGTCTGGCCTTCTACCCTGAGTCTTGACCTCCTCTTTCAAAAGCAGCAGACAAATACCTTGTAGGAAACTCTAAACAGCAAAAGGGTATGACCCTGTGAAACGCAGGGCAATGTGGCTGGCACTCTGCACATAAGTTCATCGTATCAGTCTAAACAAAAGACACATCTCTTTGGGTGCATATCATACCCTCTCAGCCCCCTTCCTGCCCAGCACGCTGCCCAACATGGATCTCTTAATTGCTCATTTACAAGACTTAAGATGCCTACAGGCTATGTCTTATGCAATTGAAATTTTACGTGTGTGTTTTTATTGTATTAAGATAGCCATAACACAAAATCTGTTATTTAAACCATTTTTAATAGTAGATACAGTTCAGAGATATGTGTCACATGTTAACTTTTTGAATAACATCACTATTCATTTGTGACTGTTGGTCAGCTACTGGTTGCTGTGACCAAATACCTGAACCAACAACTCAAGGGAGAGAGAGAGTTTATTTTTGTCTCCTGGTTTCATCCACTGCAGTGGGGAGGATGTACTGAAGGTGAGCAGCTGGTGGCAGGGAAGGGGAAGATGATGTCAGCTGACTTTCTCCCTTGCCTCTTGGATTTCATCAGGACCATCATGGTATAGAATGGTGACAGGCACATTAGAATGGGCTTTCCCAACTTAGTTACTTCTGGAAACCTCACACAAGCACACCTAGAAGTGTACTCTCCCGATTTGCAGACACTTCTCGACCCTGACAAGTAGTTAAGGTTAACCATCATGACTCATTAGCACTTTTACCGAAGAGAAGCCTGGGCTGGAAAAGAGAGACTACCCAATTATGCAACGTCACATGTTTGTAGGTGATCAGATGGCACAAGAAATGGAATTTATTGGCCAAAATGAAAAATTTCTTTTAGCAGTGGTCATTATTCTTGCTGTTTTTCTATCAATAGAATTATATTTACTCATAACCTAGTGTAGATTACATTTCCCTAAGCTGAATGACCCTTCAGAACCCTCCATAGTGGGGCAGGCTTGGTGGTTCTCCAGCCTGGCAGAAGATGCTGAAAAACTGTTTCTTCATAGTAACTACAGCTATGCAAAGACTATCTTCCCTCTAGGTGACCCTGGCGGGAAAGACAGGGTTACCATTTTCCTTCTCACTCTAAGACACAACCCATGTCCTTTTCCTCCCATTGGATAGAGACAGACCCTATCTGTTTCTAAAGCCAATTTCAAACACTCAAGTCACCCAAAGATGGTGGCAGTTAGAGACCATGTGTTTTAGAAATTAAAGAGTAAAGGAAGGAGGAGCCAAGTGAAAATCTTTACATGGTTTTAGTTTCTGGATAGAAGAAGCCAAGTGTATTTGATGACAGAGGTGACAATTTTTTTCCATAGAGAAATTTAGGTCTTTAGTATGAAATGCTATAATTTAAATGATGGAAAATGATATGATTTAAATGATGGGAATGATGTTGGAAAAAAGATTCAGCTGGTCTTTCTCCCCTCCCAGCATCTTGCTCCAGACACAGGCTCCTAGGTGTGAGCACTCCCTCCTGAGTTATTTCTCAAGAGTTTTCTCTTTTCTGTCATTTGCCATGAAACTGTCAAGTAGGGCAGCTGTACTTGTTTGCTAGAACTTTGATAACAAAAATACCCAGATGGGGACCATCGACACCAGTCATTTGCTCTCCCCCAAGTCTAGGATCTGGGGTCCAAGACTGTTCTCTTTGTCTTGCTAATTGAGTTGGGACTTCAACATAAGATTTCAGACTATGGGAGTGCAATGGCCCATACTTCAGTTTATCACAAGTATTCTGGGAAGATTGAGGCCAGAGAACAACAGTGAGCCTTAGAGGTCTTATCTTGAAGTATGGATTCGCTTAGCCTTTTGGGACTCCTTACTCAACAGGAAGGACTGGGAATGTCTTTCTAGGAGAGAAAGAAGGCCACGGCACACCAGTGTGCCTCGAAGGTCTTATACCATGCTTAGGCATGGCTTCTGTTAGCCTTCAGGGTACAGGGATGAGCAAGGGTCTGCTGGGCATAAAGAACAGCTGCCATATTTAAACAGTGCATCTTTGATGGCTTTTCTTTGCATCAGTACCAAGATGTACAAAATGCCTGTGAGGTGCTCTGGAAAAACCATCAACTGCAGGCATTAGAAAGTCTACATTCATCAGTCCAGATTGGTATGCTGCCTTTTAAAATAGGCATGGATCCTCTTGTCCATCATGAATGCAGTAGAAACCTGAAATAGGATCTACTGTTCAGTATGTAACATGTTACAGGATCTACTGAATAGGAGCTCTAAGTTCTCACTCCCTCACAGACCGTGCTTAGGCTAGGTCTAGTTGCTTCTTCTCAGGTGCACACAGAGAACTATAACACTATACAGTGTGATTCACCAGCTGGTTGTTTCCAGTCATAACAGCAGAATGCCAATCTACAATGTCCCTAAGCACAGTGTTTGTTTAGCAGGCAAGTTTTAGTTTTTCTCGTAGTCAGATTTTCTCAGTGGAGGAAGGATTATATTGATTTACAGTGTGATTCACCTTCATGTCACTATCAGAGCAGTTCCAATCTGAACTTTCAGCACTGGAACATATGTATTGAGAGATATCTCTGCCCCTGTGTCCCCGTAGTTACACAAGCTCCTGGTGGAGGAACTGACTTCATTAGGGAGGAGCATCTTTGAACCTCAGCATCTGGAATCAGCCTGTTGTTATTCCTGTGAGACTTGCTGAGTCAACTTCTTCCTAAGCTCCCAGAAATGGGAAGAAATGAGCCCCTAGGGACACTGGCTCCATTTCTTCCCATACATTATTGTGCTGTAGCTTATTACCAATGTCTTTGGTATGTGAATATCATCTGTTCAATCCTGTGTGCACAGACACAGTGGTATTTCTGGATCTGCAGTACTGAAGACTATGCTGTGGATTGTGGTCACTAACAAGCCAGCTGGCCATCCTCAATGACACCTTTCTACCAAAGGAAACATCACCTTTGCTTATTGTCTACTGTGTCTGGTTCATTTGACACTACTTTGATGTATTCTGTCAATAGTCTTGATGTTGTCTTAGATATCAACTTGACTCTTCATCTTCTTTTAAAAAATTATTACTTGAGACATTTTATGAGGAAGTTGCTGCATGCATCATGGCAGACAGAAAAATGAACCAAAAAGAGGTGAAAATGAAAGCTAGGTTCAGCTTGATTTCATCAGTCTGGATCAAGCTTCCAGAGAGTCTGGTGCCAGGTGGTTTATTGACAAAATATTTAAGCACAGTATAATTTGGGGGAAAGTTTCCTGCTGTAATACAATCCCAGTGCTCAAGGGGGCATAATTACATGGAAACTCTACTCAAATCACATGCCATTTCTTCCAAGAAGAAGGACTCTAAAGATAGGTTACCTGTATTAGCTTAAAGGCCTAGGGAAGGATCTGGCCTGGTCTCGGTCGTACAGATAGCATAGAGGTCATTTGGGAAGTAAGTAGATGGTGTGTGATAACCTCAATTGTCTTTTTAATCTACTGTTCAGGTTGTGTGAGCTTGGGGGAGCCCCACAATAATGTAATGTGGCTCACACATTATCTGGCTATACAGACCATGTAGGGGTCATTTAGACTACCAGCCACCTCCAGTCCTCTTGTGGAAGTTTAATAAAGCTTGGCCCAACAGAGAACACAGATCACCAGGCTGTAAATCAGCTCTAATTCCCAGCTCTCTGGTTGGAAAAACAGGTTACACATCCTTCCCTTTGAAAGGGAAATCCTGTGTGAATAACTTTACTGGTTTCTCTGCTGATCTGTGGATGTAAGGACCTTCATGCTCCCAGCAATTTAAATGCATTGCTTGGCTGATGGTGTGTATGAGGTAGACATAAGGGCTGGAGTGTAGTGGGATAGGTGCAGCTGTGCTGTGCTGTGGGTATGGAAGTCAGAGGAGAAGCTGTAGAAGTTGATTCTTTTCTTCTATCACATGGATCCTGGGGTTCAAACCTGGTTTGGTGAAAGGTGCCTTAGCCCACGGAGCCATATGGGCAGCCCCAAGATTATCATTTCAAATGCTATGGTGGCTTGAATAGAAATGGCCTCCATAGACTCACGTGTTTGAATGCTTGGCTCATCGGGGAGTGGCATATTTGGAGGTGAGGCTTGTTGGAGTAGGACTGGCCTTATTGTTGGAAGAAGTGTGTCACTGTGGAGGTAGGATTCCAAGTTTCAAGTGTGCTTAAGCTTCACCCAGGGTTGTACAGAGTGCCCTCCTTGCTGCCTTTAGATCAAGATGGAGAACTCTCAGTCCCTTCTCCAGCACCACATCTGCCTGGACACTGCCATGCTTCCTGCCCTGATGGTAGTGGACTGCACCTCTGAAACTGCAAGCCAGCCCCAATGAAATGTTTTCCTTTATAAGAGTTGCCTCCATTATGGTGTCTCTTCACAGCAATGAAAACCCCAAGACAAGTGGTCTGTATTTACAGTTCACTTTGGTAAGTAGATGGCGTGTGTTAGCCTCAATTCTCTTTTCCATCCAGGCTTGCTAGGAGATGCTCCAGTGTGTTCATTGTCTCAGTTGGCCTTGACCTTGGCCTGCGTGAGTTTTCATTTGAGGTCAGATTACCCCTCAGGTGAGAAAGCTGGGGTCATTTCTACCTGACTCTGTTTTTTGCCTGATATTCAGGGGTCAGCATCCATGGGTGAGACAGTTGGGCCAACCCTTTGACATGATTTATGCTGCTGCATATTCTTCACGTCCTTTTTTTTTTTGCCTCCAAAATTATCGTATCCAACTGGAAAAGAGGGTTGTAGAAGTCATATTACTGTGTCTGTCATGCACACTGAAGCTATGTGAGGGGCAATCCATGTTTCTCTGAGGAAAGTAAAGTAGGCAGAAGGAGAAGAAAATGGACTGTATCATTACCTAAGCATACACATAAAGGCATTGGTATGATCCTACGAGTAGCTTTGTCTCTTTGCCTTGCTCTCTTTCCCTATGAGCTAGATCCACAGGTAATAAAATTCAAAGCATAGGGAGCAAATGCTTAACAGTTTGGGCAGATAGTACAACACTTTTATTTCAAGATATGAAGAGAATTTTTACTTAAAATTAGAAATAGCTTCTAATAATTATACAAGTCCTTTTACAACTGTCGTGGTAGGGCATCTTGTTTTAAGCCTTTGTATTTATTCATTTTTCATGTTTCTCTGTGAGGGAGATCTTATTTAGGTCACAGGCACAGACTCTTATCTGGCTCTTCCACCGTAGGGTCTTTGATTGTGAGGTCCATTTGATTATAACATGAAGTGGATAAGACATGGAACTTTTGGTTTAGATAACCCTCTTCTCAGAGTGAGATGTGCTCATAAGTAGTGAATAAGTAACACCTAATCTGTCTAGCTGTGTTTGCTTCTGTAACATATATATATGACTGATGATACAGAGAGTAATCCAGTCACTGTGCCCGGGTGAAACGAAATTTGTGAAGTCTTCCTTTTTTTTAAAAATCAAGTTAAAATCAAGTTGGCTTCATTTCAGGGATCTACTTGCATAAGTCAATAAAGGTCGTACAACATATAAATTTATTTCAAAACAAACCATACAATCATCTCAATAGATATATAAAGGACCTCTGACAAAGTTCAATAGCCCTTCATGACTACCTTTAAGGTTTGTGTGATAAAGCTATAGCCCACATTTATTCTAAATGGGAATAGTCCAGAAACTTATAAACGAAGCAGGGTATCCATTCTCATTTTAATGTAGCATTTCAAGTCTCAGCTACAGCAGGATGACAAGTGGAACAAATGGGGCACAAACAGCAAATGCAGAGGTTCAACCATCCTTCTTTGTGCTGCTGAGAAGACCCTCAGACTTCACCAAGAAACACTGCTAAGTGACAGTATTAATGAAGTGGCAAAAATCAAAGTAGGAAGTTGGCAGCGTTTTCTATACTAGCAACAGAATCCCTGACAAGATTCGAACCTTTCAAACTGCTTGAGGAAAACAGGCAAAATAAATGCTTCAAGAGCTAGATATAGGCAAGGACTTAGGCCTCTCAGGAAATAATGCTGTGGTGTGTCAAGTGGGATTGCTTGAGACCCCAGAGCTTTGGCACAGACAAGGAAACAATTATCACAGCAAAGAGACAGCATATAGAATAGGAGAGAAGCTTTGTCAACATCCGCTGGAGAAAAGGTTAATATCTAGAATCTATAAAGAGATAAAAATAATTAAACACCAAACTCCCATTCAAAAAGTGATCAAATGAAATGAACAGACAGTTCTAAAAAGAAGAAACACAGACAGTCAACATATCTTTGAAAGAATGCTAAGCTCCCTTAGCTGTCAGGGACATGCATTTTAAAATGGTATTGCAACCTCATCTCCAAGAAAGCCAAGAGAAAATGCTGGCAAGGATGTGGAGGAGAGACCTGGATGGGAATGTACGCTACTACAGCCACCATGGAAGCTAAAATTACAGCTACACTGCCATGGCATCCAGCTCTACCACTCAAGGACGTTTCTCTGAAGGGACCTAAGTTGGGACACCATAGAGACACTGCAAACCCACTGTCATTGCTGCACAATGGTGCCCAAGCACCCTTCAAGGAGGGTGGTTAAAGAGACTATGGTATGAGTAAACAAGGGAGCTCATCAGTGGTAAAGAAGAGTGAGGCTAAGTCTTTTACAGGACGGTGGGTGGGGCCAGAGTCCACCATTCTATGCAAAGCAAGTCAGGTGCAGAAAAATAAAACACACATCTTCTTCCTCATATATGGAACATATATAAATATTATTTACACACACCTTACATACATATTTCTTTTTTCTTTTTCTTTTCTTTTCTTTTTTTTTCCTGGTTTTTCGAGACAGGGTTTCTCTGTGTAGCCCTGGCTGTTCTGGAACTCACTCTGTAGACCAGGCTGGCCTCGAACTCAGAAATCCGCCTGCCTCTGCCTCCTGAGTGCTGGGATTAAAGGTGTGTGCCACCACTGCTTTATATTATACATATTGCTTAATATATACCTTATATATTATATACATACCATGTGTAAATTCTCTCTCTCTCTCTCTCTCTCTGTCTCTCTCGTGTGTGTGCGTCTGTGTGTGTGTGTGTGTGTTTGAAAGCGTGTGTGTGTGCACACGTTCATTTGAGGGTAAGATGGAAGGGAGAGAGGAGAGAGTAATGGGGTAAATATGAACACAGCTCAATTAAATAAAAGAAAAAACCATGAAACCATTATTTTGTATAATAACTTAAACATACACTGGTTTAAACTAGGCTTAGTATGAGTAGTTGGACTATTTTGTGATCATAAGCAGAATTGTGTTTTTTAGATTGGGATTTGATATATCTTACCCAAGTCAACCAAGGGTCAAATTATGAAAAATATAAACCGCAACTCATAAGAATAGCAGCAGAAATTTTTAAAAATATGGTGATTAAGGCTGGTGCACACCTTTATTCCCAGCACTTGGGAGACAGAGGCAGGCGGATCTCAATGGGTTGGAGGCCAGCCTGGTTTACAAACTAAGTTTCTGGACAGCCAAGGCTACACAGAGAAAGCCTGTCTCAAAAACAAACATACAAACAAACAGACAAGCAAACACAAACAATGAAAAAATGATGACTGTTGAGAGAGCACCGAAGTCTTTGTGCTCACACATAAGCTGTAGGGGAGGTAGGCCTGGGAAGTACTCAGGCTGCCTCTTCAATGGAAGGGATGCACACCTGTTTTCCACCCAGAAGGCGGGGACCGGATGTTGTTAATGGCCTGGTGATCTATGCTATCTGTAGGGCCAGGCCACACCTGAATACCCCTGGCAATTGCATTTACCCCACACACTCCCTTCTAGACCTTTACCTTGAGCATTGTTTCTCACTCAGTAGAACCCATCCTTAGGGAGATGTCACTTGTACTTTGTAGCTTGGTGACCTCTACATTATCTGTATGACCTGATCACACCAGATCATCCCCTAGGCCCTTAAGATTCCTTAAGCTTTATTGTGTATATGGGATGGTGATAATTGTTACCAGGAAACTTTCCCAAAATTGTACTGTTTTTAAATATGCCCAAAATAAACTCCCAGTATCAGACTCTAGAAATTCGAAGTAGCCCAGCTAAGTCGTGCTGACTAGATTTTCTCCTTGCCTCTCCTGAGTCATTCCTTTGCCAGCTGTAAGCATGTGCAGGGAACACCCACAGATGACTATGTGATTTAGTCTTAAATTAGAAAGTTCAGAAAAGCATGTGGTTTTAAAGCTAGATATTGATATCAACCCTTCTGTTTACAGGAATGGAGGCCAAGAGTCAGAAGAATGAAAAGTGGCTATGGTCTCACAGGAGGTTAGCAGATGAACTCCTGATCCATAGCTGAAGATTCACACAGACACGGGACTCAAGTATTGGTGAGTGCGGGGTATGTCTACTCTTATGGCCCGAATAACACAACATTGTGCCTTCGAAGACATTGGGTAGAATGCTGGGTATCATGATGCCAGTCAGAAGGACAAGTGAAATTGAAAAGAGAGGCAGCCAAAGAAAGTCCCGGAAGACTAACCTTGCAAGTTTGGCATTCCAAGTGTTCTGACTCTCCTGTTTTCTTTAGAGTGAACATAATTTCTGTAAGGGGAAAAGGGAAACGGGTAGGTGAACTGAACTTCCCTTCCAGCACTTCATTTTAGACCCTCCTGTACATGTTCCCTAAAAGTTCCTGCAGCCCAGGCCATAGGGATCTCTCTCTCTCTCTCTCTCTCTCTCTCTCTCTCTCTCTCTCTCTCTCTCCATCTACATTTTTTTTTTTTTGTCAAGACAGGGTCTCATTATATAGCTCTGGCTGCCCTGGCACTCCTTATGTAGACCAGACTGGCCTCGAATTCATAGACCCAGAGATTTACCTGCTTTTACTTCTGAGTGCTGGAATTAAAGGCATGCACTAGTATGTCTGCTGTGATATCTATCTATTTTTTAAAGTGGATCTCTCTTCCTTCTTCTCTCCCTATAGAAGAAGATTCTTTCTGCAGTGTGTGTGTGTGTGTGTGTGTGAGCGCGCGCACACACACACACACACACACACACACGTGCTTGAAAAGTGGTGTCACTCAAAGCTTTAAAAACATCTAATGGTATTCTTGAGGAAGGAATCCTTCCATTCTGATTGTGACCTGTCAGTGTCTAGCCTAGCGTCTGGCTGTGTTTACTCAATACCCACGTGCCTGATAATGATGTGATCTACAGGGGGTCTTTCTATGCAGAGGGATATTGTTTTAAGAGCTAAGCAGAGCTGGACCCAGAAGGTTGGACAGAAGTGAGAACAGCCTCAGAGTGGTGCCTCAACACTTGGGTCCTTTTACTATTTGAAGTCTAGCATGTGGCTGAATACACAATCATATGAGGGATAGCCAAGCATGTCCTGCCTTTCAGAACTTCATATTTATCAGTAACACACAATAAGCTTTCCTTACATCTGAGAGGTGTTTTTATGGGAGACCACTGTCAATTGTACTGTGATGTGTCCTCATTTCTAACCAGCAAGGGATAGATAACTGCAGACAGCTGAAACAACAGGTTCACTCTACATGGCAAAACTCTCTTGTTCTGTGCAGACAAATGTTGCCATTGCTGATTTGTGGCCCATGGGTGGGCTGTTATCTTCGATAGCACTTGCATTTGATGTGGCATGCTCCTTTAATGGTTTTTCTTTCACTTCTCAGGAAAGAATATATCTCTAAACTCTTGGGTGCAATAGGTTCTTATTGAGCAGTGGAAGAATCTCCCTGCTTCAAGCCACAGTGCAGAGCTGAGTTTCACTTGTCAGCAATGGTTCAGCAAGCAGCTCCTCCATCTGGCTTTGGACTGCAGTCTTAGAAGGCGGAGAGCTTATGAGGCGAAGCTGTGCAGCTGTCCTAGGCAGAGGTGAGTGCGTATGGCTGGCTGTTGCTGGTGGCTAGAGTGTCCTCAAGAGAGACAGAGACATGAGTGTTTCTTCTAATCATCGTTTCACATCTTGCTTTCCTTCCGTGACTGAATCTTGACATTTATCCCTTGTGTTCACAAGACTCTGACCATTCATTACAGAAGATTTGTGTTCTCTGGATGGCCAGGTTTGGTGCTAGTTAAATCATGGCAGTAACAAGGGCAACAGAAATGCCTGCCACCCTCTCTACTCAGCAGAGAGGCCTGTAAGAACCAGCGGCTCCCTGGGGTGGGGGCAAGATGAACACACAACCCCACCCTGTCTTGTGAAAAGAAGATCTGGGAACATTTTCAAAAGCAAGAGTCTGCTAAGTTCAGGCCTCCCAGTATGGTTCTTCACTTCTGAGAAGTTTCAGCAAACTGTTAAGCATTTATAGCTTTGTCAAGGAAAATGTCAATATTCTGTTCCTGGACTGTAGTACACATCTTACATGAGTGCATAGATTTTTGTTTAGGAAATGGCACTCATGGCAGACCTCCTGGGCAACAATTACAGCATAGAGACAGTCCAACTACACCTGGTCCCAAGGTCATGAAAGCCCATCATTGACACTGGCTCCGAGCAGAGAAAATATTCCCTTTAGTTTAACATCATCCGCACATTGTGCCGTCTTCTTGTGGCCTTTAGACTGGCCTGGAAAGGGGAGCCAGGTGGTCACATTATGTGGAACCTTTATGTTGTTCCTTGCCAACCACCTCACCCAATGCTCCTGGGAGCAATTTCCAGTGGAATGGAGAGCAGAGACAACCATAATTAAGTCTCAGGCCTGCTTCATCACCCAATAGGGTCTTGTATTTCTACATGTGTCCTTATAAATCTTATAGCTAAATCAGGGGCTCAGATGTGAAATCCAGCTCCCCTGGGAACGTTTTAACAGGAACGAAAGTCTGGTTTAGGTTATTATTTTTTTTAAATAAACTTTGTGAGATGTTTACTTAAGATAATTGTAAATTTAGAACAAAGGTATTTTGTGTGACACTGAGAACAAAGTTCCAATGGAATTAAAATAGAAACACCGCAAACACACCTTATGTTATATAGAGCTTGGCGTATCACAGTTTGCACAGTTTGGTATTACTTTTGCTTTGTGTCCATGCATTTGTGTGTGTGGGTGTGTGTTGTGGACCAAATATGGTGCCTTGTGTGTGCTGGACAAGTGTTTCGCCACTGAACTCGGCCCCAGCCCTCTTTTCCCGTGAGATGATTTGTTAACTATAACTAATATGTATGATAATGAAAACAGAACAAATGCAAACACTCTGGTTAGTGTTATGTCCCTGAACAACCTTTAAACTTGATAAAAATCAGTCAACCATTGGATTTCAGTGGGTTGGGTGCAGGCTAAGTGCACGAGTGGGTGGAGTTCTGAAGCCCTTTTCCTAAGCAGCACTCTGACTATCCTCAAAGGAAGAGATTCTGTCTGCTCAGCCCTCCAGGAGCCAAGCATTCTTTTAAACTCTGGCTTGCCTGATGCTGTCTGTCAAAATCCGTACAGTGATGAATTTCTCCTAAACAGAAGAAACTGTTGCAGGCTCATTATAGGCTATTATCTTGGTAGTTCCAGTCCATAGTTGTTCTTTTAGCTACATATGTAAACACACACACACACACACACACACACACACACACACACACCTACATATACAGTATACACACACAGTACACACACAAACATATACACATGTACACGCACACACAATTTTTTTTCTCATTTGAATTCAAGATCAAGTTAGTAGACACTTGTGATGGTTTGAATATGGTTGGCCCAGGGAATGGCACTATTTGGAGGTGTGGCCTTGTTGGAGTAGGTGTGGCCTTGTTGGAGGAAGTGTGTCATCATAGGCTTGGGCTTTAAGACTCTCATCTCAGCTGCCTAGAAGTCCGTCTTTTCCTGTTTGCTTTTGTAACAAGATGTAGAACTCTCAGCTCCTCCTGCACCATGCCTGCCTGGATGCTGCCATCCTGCAGCCTTGATGAGAACAGACTGAACCTCTGAACCTGTAAGCCAGCCCTAATTAAATGTTGTCCTTATAAGATTTGGCTTGGTCATGGTGTCTGATCACAGCAGGGAAACCCTAACTAAGACAACACTATTAGGGAAAACTGAGCCTATGAGACCCTGAGAAGCTCTACAGCTCTGCAAAAGAATTGTCATGGTTTGAATGAGAACTGTCTCCCATAGCCTCATGCATTTGAGCACTTGATCCCCTGTTGATGGCACTGTTTGGGAGAGGTGCAGCCTTGCTTGAAGGAAGTATGTCACTTGGACTTTGTGAGTTTATAGCCTCACTATCAGTTTGCTTTCTCTGCTGTGTGTTAGAAGTTAAAGATGTGAATCTCCTGTTTACCTTTCAGCTGTCTGCTGCTGTGCCTCCCTCACCCTAACGGATTCTCTCCCTGGAACTATGTCTTAGCTGGGGTTTCTACTACTGCTGTGATAAAACAGCATAACTAAAAGCAACCTGGGGAGGAAAGGATTTATTTACATCTTATAGTCCATTATCCCGGGAAGTCAGAATAGGAACTCAGGCCGGGGACCTGGAGGCATGAACTGATGTAGAGGCCATTGGAGGAGTGCTGCTTACTGGCTTGCTTCTCTTAGCTTGCTCAGTTTGCTTTCTTATAGCACCCAGGATCCCCTGTCCAGGAATGGTGTCACTCACAGTGAGCTGGGCCCTTCCACATCAATCAGTAATCAAGAAAATATCCCACAGGTTTGCCCCCAGGCCAATCTGGTTGGGACATTTTCTCAATTGAGAGTCTCTCTTAAGAAATGACTCAATACGTGTCAAGCAGCAGACAAAACCAAAGAAACAACAAACCAGCACAACAACAACACCCAACCAGAACAAACTGTCAGTCAAAACAAACTCTTTCTTCTTTATACCGCTTTGGTCATGCTGTGTCATCACTGCAATGAAAACTAACTGATTCAGGTGTTGCAAGAAATATTAAAAAAAAAAAAAAAAAAAGAATCCATTCTACCGGCAAATCTCTGCCATGGCGGCCATGCACTGGCGGGCAATGGCTGGCCTGTTCTTATCTCATGGAGACTTGCTGACTCAGAGCTCCAAAATCTCTCCACGCAGCTTGCTAAGTTCCCACTAGCAGGGTCGCTACCTCGACAGCCCCATGCTTCAAAACCCCCATGGCCTTTTGTGGTGAACATCAGGCGAACCCCTGCTTTGCTGCTGTACCTTTCTCTCTGGAACCCAGACTAACTGATGAGTGAAGGAAAACATCACACAAACGTAGTTCAGAATCAATGGTAACTCAATTGCTGGGTGCATCAACTAAAATCCTAATCTTATAAGCCATATTAAATCTAAATCCTCCGGTGGCGAAATCTGACGGATCTACCATTGAAGGAGACACTAGTAGCTACATCTTATCCTCACTCTGTCCCCGACCAAAAACTCCTCTCTCTCTCCTCTTCCTCCGTCCAACCCAGAAGTCCAGTGATTGGTTCCTTTATTCATTGGGGAAGTTTCACAAGAGTTTGTGACTCATTCCTCATTCCAGACAGCCCCCCTGGGAAAATGGAATTAACATAAAAATACAGACAACACCAGGGCCATCCACAACATTCTGGGATGGTAGAAAACCCAGGGATCAAAGCATGACATGTGAGGGTCAGACAGAGCACTTAGTAGAGAAAGTGACTGTCTCTATCAGTCAATCATTTCTCATTAGCTTTAAGCCTCGGCATTTGTAAGGTAAATAGGAAACTTTACAGAGATGGCAATGTTAGGTTGATAAAAATAAGTTTGTATATTTTCAGAATTATTGCAACTTATTGGGCTATCTCATGCTAGGGTCTTTGCAGAGTACAAATGGCTTTTGAGACACACCCTCTTGCCCTCCTTATGACCCTAAAACCAGTATTTTGTAATCAGGAAAGGTATGTGATTGACTTCCCCATGAGGGAGGTGTCTCAGCATGCCGTTTGCAGTATTGATGACGCATGTTCACAGTTGAAGGACACTACTTACGCTGTAGTAACTTATTTTGTTTCCAATATTGGTATCCACTCATTTTGAAATCTTAGTGTTCAATTCAATTCAATTCTAAATGTATTTTCTATTCTTTAAAATGTGCAAGGAACCATCTGAGGATGACAGAAAAGGCATAAAGAAGTAACTAGCATGTGAAAATTTCAATCTCAGGACTAATAACCAAGTAGACATTAAAGTGAGATCATTTCCTTATCAACTTATACAAGGTTAAGCAGAAAGGATCGCACTGGCGAGTATCTGCTGCTAGAGAGCCCATCGCTGTTACTGCTCTGATAATACATAAGATGACTAAGACAGGGATAAATCAGGATCTCTGGGGGATAGAGCAAAGCTAGAAGCAGTGGGTAAAATCCCCCCATGGCAGGAATGCATTAAGAAGGACTGGAAGAAGCTGCGTGTGGTGGCACATATGTTTAATCCCAGCACTCAGGAGGCAGAGGCAGGCGGATCTCTGTGAGGGTAGCCTGGTGTACCTCGTCATGAGTTCCAGGACAGCTAGGATTACATAGAAAGACCCTGCCTGACAGATACAGACATCCACAGCCAAATAGTGGATGGAGTTTGGGGACTCTTATGGAAGAACATGAGGAAGGATTGTGGGTCCTGAAGAGGATAGGAACTCCACAGGAAGACCAACAGAGCCAACTAATCCGGACCCTTGGGACTCTCACCAACCAAAGAACATATACAGACTGGACCTAGACCTCCCTGTAGATCTGTAACAGATGTGCAGCTTGGTCTTTATGTGGGTCCCAAACAACTGGAGTGGGGGCTGTCCCAAACGCTGTTGCCTATATGTGGGATATGTTCTTCTAGGTGGGGTGCCTTGTCAACGAGGGAGGATGAGCCTAACCTCTCAGACTTGATGTACCAGGGTTGGGGAATACCCAGGGGGCCACACCTGCTTAGAGAAGAAGAGGAAGGAGGAAGGATTGGGGAACGGGGTGACCTGGAGGGGGGCAGTGAGCGGGATGTAAAGTGAGTAAGTAAAAATAAATAAATAGAAAGAAAGAAGGAAGGAAGAAAGGGTAAAAAGAAAAGAAAAGAGAAAAGACTTGAAGGAGAAGGAGGAGTGGTCTGAAAAGGGTGGAGGGGGAAGTGGGAAGAAGAGCACAACTGTGTCCCCGTGTTGCAATTTTTGTGACTATTTTTCTATGTTACTCTTCTATACCATCATACAGTAAGAAACTTTATGCAGACTTCAGAGCAAAATCTGGAATCCTCCCAGCGTCAGTGTGTGTGTGTGTTCCCTATTGTCACAGGGGTCACAGAAGCAGCTAAACATGCCAAATACAGACATGATTTGAGTCTGAGCTCAAACTTCTTTATTTTAACCACTGCAAAGTAATGGGGTTACTAGCAAAATAAATCGACTTGCAAAATCTGGCGTGGAATGATTATAATTGAAGAGAAGTCTGGGGTAGAAACACAAGCGGTTCACCTCAGCTTCAAACAGTTTTCAAGGGCCAGAGGACAAGGTTCTCTGAGACTGAAGCCAGTAGGGCAGAATAGCCTCAAACCCAAGAGCCTACAAAAACCGACCCATAGAGAGCGGGTGGCACAGACAGTGGCGTGCACGACCTGAGAAAAGCACCTTTTTTGGGAAAGCTGTTTGCACACAGCTCGTGGAGTGCCCTCCCATGCTCACTTTAACCAGTTTTCCCTAGCCTTCTTTTGTGAAGGCTAAAAGTTATTAAAACACTTGCCAGCTTCCTGCCTTGCCTGCTTGTGACACAGCTGTAGCCAGTTAAGCAAGTGGATGGCCCCCTTCCCATACCAAACACAACCTTGCCTCAAGACAAGGCTTCTAGCCTTTCTACCTTCTTCCTGGGTTATGGGAGATGGAGGTAGGTACAGAATCTGTCCAGACCCAGTAAACAGAGTCATGTGGGATTCTGAGGTACTCTGCTATGGTAGTCTGCTGAGGTACTCCACAGAGGCACTCCACTGAGGTACTCCACTTTGGTACTCTACTGAGGTACTGCGCTGTGGTACTCTGCTATCCTTCAGTTAGACTTGTCACCAGAGATAGGAATAATACACATTGCTTTAAGTCTTTGCAGTGAAGAATTTTTATTTCTTAAATTCTTTTATGATTAAGTACATGCCTGCCTGATATGGCTTAGATGCCTCATTCCTTTCTTCATTCCCTGTTAGTTATCACTGAACACACACACACACACACACACACACACACACACACACACACACACACAGAGAGAGAGAGAGAGAGAGAGAGAGAGAGAGAGAGAGAGAGAGAGTAATGAGTGTGTGTTACTGCAGTCATTAGAAATGAACAGAAGAGAGAATGAAGATGAAGCATATACCCTTGTTGTTTTAGTTCAGGTTTCCATGACTCTGAAGAGGCACCATGACCATGGCAACTCTTATAAAAGAAAACATTTAACTGGGGCTGGCTTACAGTTTCAGAGGTTTAGTTCATTATCTGGGTGGAAAGCATGGCAGCAGAAGTCACACTATGTCTAGCTTGAGCATCTGGGACCTCCAAGCCTGTTCCCATAGTGACACTCTTCCTTCCACAAGACCACACCTACTCTAACAAGGCCACACCTCTTAATAATACCACTCCTTATGGGCTAAACATTCAAACACTTGATTCTATGGAGGCCATTCCTATTCAAACCACCCCTCTTGGGTATGCAGATCTTTAACTTATAATGTGAGAAGTGAAATGTGTCCAGTACTATTTTTCTCAGATGGGTTTTATAAGCATATAGGACTCACTGTTTTGATACTATGTGGATATATTTGTGCATCCCTGTCCCAAAGGGCATGTATATCCTATGTATTTTTGAAGTCACATCAAGACCATTTGTGCAATGAGATGTTAGGGTATACTTTCCACTACAAAGTAGTCCATAAAATATTCCCTTTGGAGCTGCTAGTAGTTCCACCTTTTATAGATAATGTAGCTTTGAGAGACACAGACAGCTGTCTTTCTGTGTTGCCTTCCCCTGTGGCCTGGGAACCACATAGCCAAGGGTCTAAGTCAGCAGGGACCCCTGAACGCTCTTGTTTTCATACTGGTATTCCTCATCCCAACTTAGTTTTAAAACTTACTTAAATTGTTCATATATGTGTGCAATGCCTTCGGATTATACACACTCCACATACTTACTCTCTTATCTCCCTGGCCCCTGTCATTTTCCCTTATACCCTACAAATTCCCCTCATACACTCATGGTCTTTTGTTTTGTGGTCCACTGTATTTAACAAGAGCCATCCATTTGACCATAGGGTTGAAGCTATCCAATGGATCCTGGTATAAGCTCTTGCTTACATATATTAGGAACTTAAGATGTGATTGTTCTTTGATGTGGTCTGAATTTGACCCCCAGTACTCATGTGCTTAAACGTATGCACTGGTATAATAGTATTAAGGAGCAATTAAGTAACAGGGGCATAACTCCCATGGATAGAATTGTGCTGTTTATAAAGGGCTTAGAGGAGGGATCTCATTTTTTCCTGGTTTTCTTCTCATTCGAAGACAACATCCATCTTCTCTGAAGGATGTGGAACCAAGGCACCATCATCCTCCACACCAACCCTGATCTAGGACTTCCAGCTTCCAAAATGTGGAAAATAAATCCCTATCACTTATAAAAGACCTATGGATGTCAAAGGTCCTCCTATGTTTTGTGGTTCTAGGGGTACAGCTCAGGTATCCTCTGCTTTGTTAGCACTGAGCAATATTCTGAGTCCAAAGTTCTAGATTTAAATTCAACAGCAAACACTGTCTGGTTTCTAGTTCCCTGGCTCAGAAAAATAGTCTACACCAATGATATGTGCCAGGCCAACTCATTTCTCACAAAGTATCCTTTGGTTGTGGTCACTCCTGATGACAGAATGGTGATGGGGGTGAGAGAGCAAGATAAAATCTGGCTACAGGAGCAATACCAGGTTGTCCTTGGCCTAGACAATCCCCAGGAGGATGTCTTGGGAGACATCCAGGATTGTTCATTCTCTTTGAATTTCCTTCTTGTTTCCAAGAAATGATTATCAAGGGTTTTTCAGTCAACCCCATCTTGGCTTTAGTTGTGTGGTATGTGACTCAGGCTGTCCCAAGGTCTATCCCTGGCACTTCTAATCTGAGCAGACTTGGCCTTAAGCTCAAGAAGAAACAAATAAAAGTGTCATAGCATAGGGCTGAGCTTGGAGGAATCTTGCCAACTCATTATTATGGTGCTGAAAATCTCCTTCTGGAAAACCCTCTAGTGAAAACTTCCATGACATACTTTGCTAAATCCCTTAGATGATGACAGATTAGGTATGGGAATAAGATACCCTTCTATCTGTAGTTCATTCTACACACAGAGGATGATATGGTTTTGAATGTTTGTCTTCCTCTACCTTGTCATCTTTCTCCACTAAAAAAAATGCCATGCGTATGAGATAGAAAGTTGATGGTAATAATTTTCACTCCACATGAAGGCATTTGCTTGTTTCAGAGATTGTTTATAGTCTTGTGATTGCCCAAGTTCAGTTTTCTTTTATGTAAACAGAAGGGCTTTAAAAAATAGAATGAATCCCAATGTTGGCACATCTTGAGAGTCATATTGACCTCAGAGTGGAAGTTTATCTTTTGAGGTTGTTTTGACTTGGGGAAGGATAGATACTGGAACTTTCCATGGAGAACACTGCTTGGTTGACTTGTTTCCTTCTCCATGATGTTAGAAGGGAAACCCTCCTGACCAGAAGGCCTGCTCCTCAACTGAAGTGATGGTCTCTGTGCTGGCTGACTGTCTTTGCAGAGAAAATACTCCCAAGAGGGGAGTTCATGCAGATCCTACTCCTGGGACGGGAAGTTTGCTCCTAATGATGCCTTATTGGTAAAGAGCCCGAAATCCCAAGAATGCAGGACATCTTAGCAAAGTCCTTAGGTAATACTACTGATGAATGAGTGGAGATGCAGTACACATAAGGACAACCAGTGGGTGCAGTGGCAGACATGGAGGATGCCCTAGGAATTCTTAATTAGCCCCATGAATCTGTATTGCAAAGCCGGGCTTCAATAGCCTGTTGAGTGCTCTGGTGCTGGTCTATTGGATTCTGTAATTAAGGACTAGACTGAATGGTGAGGCAAAACATACTGATTTTGCTATTTATAATTGGGAGATGGTAGGACCTTTAAGAGATGAGAGAGTGGGAGAAAGTTGGGTCATTAGGGGTGTGCCCTTGAAAAGACTAATGGGATCCTGGTCCTCTCCTGTCTCTTTCATTGCCCAGTTGCCATGGACTGAAATTCTTATACCCCATGTTTCCTGCCACAATGTCCTGTTTCAACAGAAGCTCAAAGGCAGAGAGGCCAAGTGGCCATGGATTAAGTCTATGAGTCAATACGGACATTTCCTCCGTATACACTGACTATCTCAGGTGTGTTGTTACAGTATCACAAGACTAACCCACAGCTCTCTCAGCAATGGCTTACTGTGCCCTGTCCTACAAATTTGCTTTTTTGTTTTTAGTCTTTTTGCTTTTTTAACTTGAGAATTTTATTCATGAGAACATTCTTTCCATCTTTCCCATTTCCCTGTCACCAATTGCTCTTGTGCCTCCCCATCTATCCCTCTTGGATTCATTTCCTTTTCATAGATATATATCCTAGTGAGTTCAATTAGTGTTACCTGTTTTTGCACATGTTTAGTTCTGACCTCTTAGGATTGGAATATTGTCCCTGAACATAAGATAAAGAAAACCTGGTAGTTCCTCTTTTAGCAGCCATTGCTTGCCTGTAGCACTTTATCTATGGGTGGGGCCTGGTAAAATTTCCTTCATCTACATTGGCATGTCAACTGGTGTGGTCTTTGCAAGTCTTGTGCAGACAGTCATATTGCTGAGAGTTCATGGAAGCAACATCCCTGTTTTGTCCAGAAGAAACTGTCATGCGTGGTGTTTTCTTGGTCCTCAGGCTCCGACACACTTTCCACCCCTTCTTCTCTGAGGTTGCCTGAACCTTAGGTGTGCTGGTTGTGTTATCATTGTCCAGTCTGGGGCTGGAGACTGTAACATCAGTCTCGTATTCTCTCCAATTTGGCTGACCATTCATCTCTGTAGTAGTCTCCAGCTGCTGACATAGAAGCTTCTTTAGTGAGATTTAAGAGTTGTCTTTACCGAGAGCTCACAGGTGTGGCTTCCACTGGTACCTGAAGCGGTGGCTTGGGGGTGGTGTGGAGTGAGGGTCTTAGGTTACTTTAGACATCAACTCTTCTTTGTTATAGTGTAAAAATAATCTGTGTATCTCCCCAAGGCCTGACCCATTCACCTGTCCCCTCAACAGTCTGAGTGTCTGGCACCAACATGCTGCTCCCTGGTTTTCCTTTCTAATTCCGCGATCCACCATCTCAGTGTCAGACACTGCCCACCAACTACCTCTTCTTCCTTACAATGCTGATGAAGATACATTCCAGTTCATCGCTGGCATCCATTTCAGAGAAAGGTGACTCTTTCTTCTCTAGAACATGCCACATGTGATGGTTGGTGTGGATGGTTGAGATTATGGCTTCTTCGCTGACCTGGCTCCTTTACTGCTTTCTACTGGATTTCAAGTCTCTCCTTCTTGTATAGGCCTTCCCTTCGGTTTGCAAATGGATTCAACTCCCCTGTGTATTAAGAAAAATATTCCAGTCTACGTTCTTCATTAATTTCCTTTATTTGCTCACAAACTCAAATTCTCTTTTGAAAGGATTTATGTGTCTGTCTGTCTGTCTACCCATGTGCAGACCAGAAGAGGGCATCAGCATCTCCTGGAGCAGTTACAGGCAGTTGTGGACTGCTTGACTCGGTGCTGGGAACTGAACTTGCAACAGCTCTGGGCACTCATAGCCGAGTCTTTTTTTCCAGCCCTTTACTCAGATTCTTGGCCCAGTTCTCCCCACTTACTATTTCCACATCATCCTCACCGGTAATTTACAAGTAGGCCAGCAGAGCCCTGACCTGGACCATGTCAAAGGTCACTGTGGTAGTCTGGCTTGTTAGTTAACAGCAGGAGCGGATTCAGTTTGGATCCTTTTTATATTTATTTGTTTGTTATTCTAGATGGGGATTTCATCATGTTGCCTTGAACTCATGATCCTCCTGCCTCAGCCTCCCAAGTGCAGAGATTAGAGACAGGAATCAACAAGTGTGTTTGACTTCTCTGTGGCATTGAAGGGAACTGATTTTTAGGGTATTTCTTGAAGATATGATAAATAGATAAAGAAATGATAAATAACAACATTTAAGGTAAAACATAGCTTAATTTTTCTCATGCCTTCATATTATCACAGGTAGTAATTTAAACGATTAAACCCTAAACTCTTAACAACACTTACTAGATTTTCCTGCTCCGAGCAGTTTTGGGCTTTACAGAGAATTTGAGGAAAAGGCACAGAGGATTCTCATGTACTCCTTTGCTCCCTGTAGTTTGTGTGTTTGTTACAGACGATACCGATACATTGTTGCTTTATGCCTGTTTACAAGTGCCTAAGGGCACACACCACTGTTACAATACTGTAAAGAGCCCTGGGCTCCATCCTCCTTCTCCCAGTCTTACTTTCCTACTGTCCCTATTTATTTTATATGTCCCTGTCTGTTTGCTGTTTTGTCAGTCTCTCGTGGCTTCATTTCTCTGGAATCCTCTGGGTGCCCTGTTCAGCTGCGTTTCATGATTGTGCACTCACTTCTATTTCATTCTGGACATTTCCTCTGACTCACTTAAACAACAACAACAACAAACCAAAGAGCAACAAAACAGCAACTATTTATTTGATTTTGCATGTATGATTGTTTTGCATGTCTTCCTGTGCACCACGTGTGTGTCTAGTGCACTCAGAAGTCAGAAGAGGCTGTTGGATTCCCTGGTATTGAAGGTACGGATGGTTGCGAGCCTCTGTGTGGCTGCTGGCAACTGAACTTGGGTCCTCTTCAAGAATAACAAGTGTGGTTAAGTTCTGAGCTGTCTCCCCAGCCCCTGCCTTTGCTCCTCAGACATCTTACACAGAGACCTGGGCAACTCCTGAGAGGGGAAGAACATTCAATTCTGAGAAATACTTTTCCTATCTTGGCATTGTTTTTCAGGCAAACACCAGTAACTGGCAAGGCTTGCTGACCAACTCTTCTGTAGGTGGGAATTTTTCAACCCCAGTGTTGTGCACAGTAAGATGTTTAGCTGCATGGTGGTCTTTTGCCCATTAATGACACTAGACCCTTGCCCTTTCATCCCTTAGTCCCAGGTTATGACAACAAAAATGTCTCTAGACACTGCCAAATGTCCCACCAGGCACTAAATCATGCCACTGAGACATACTGTGCTTTCTGTTCCCCAGGAGGACCGAGGAACTGTTATGCATCATTGAAGACTCTTAAATCACCCCCTTACAAGGTCTCTACCATCCCCTCCTTTCTTTCTTGCAGGGACACTTTACATTGCGTTCTCACTGTCTTCCCATGATGCTGAGGTGCTTGTGTTCACGCCTATAGCTCTTTTCCTTTCCCAAGGTTTGGTACCAAGTGTCAGTCTTGTAACCCTAGTAATCTTCCAAGGTGTGGCCATTACTGTGTCCAATCTAAGGTTGAGTAGATGAGCCTCAGTGGCCTCTGCTGATTACCATCCCTTGTGATACATCTCATCATAATGTCCATCTTCTTTAGACAGTTAATAAGTCACTGTCCTTCCCCACCTCTACACAGACCACTCTAAACCCCAGGAAGACCAATGCTGTGCTCGCTTTTTGCCTTCGGTAATGCACACCGTGCTCAGCACTATCGAATGTCTGGTATTTGTAGAGTGGATGAGTGATCCTGCAAATGAATGACCTTGACAACAACATCTGCAGCTGCAGCTGTTGGTTAAGCATCTTCTTCATAGGCAATGCAATCGTTCAAGAATCATGAAGTTGCTAAAATGGGATTTTTTTTATCATGTAGCTAAGACAACCAAGGAAGGCCGTCGAGGCTGGACATCTTAAGGTCTTCCATGCCATCATGACAGAATTTGGGCTTTGATCTATTACTTTTCATACATCCAGATTCTGAAAGATTAGCAAATGGCTTAGTGGTATAAGAAACAAATAAAAGAGCATGTGGTTATTTTGTAGCTTTCTGTGCTGTGTCAGAGTTGTGAGAAAAGAGTACTAACATTGACAAGAAATGGTTTCTGGCCTCCTTAGCAGCTTTGCATGAACCCACACCCTCTTTCACTTGTAGAGCTAGGGAGAGCAGTGCAGAAAGCCTCATAGGCCAGCTAATGCCGACACTCACAGGAGTCAATCACTGATGCTCTGAAGGATATTTCATATTAATTCACAACATGGACATTGGTGGTTTTATACCATCATGAAAGCCCAGGTCAAGGGGCCATAAGTATTATATCATGCAGTCATTTGAAGGACAGAGACGAATATAGATACCTCCACCCCATCTTAGAGTAGGAGCCCTTGCTCTCCATGACTTGGAAGCAAAGGAAGAGGTAGAAGAATTTACACATGTGAGAAAACCCACATGGAAGGTAAATTATCAATATAATTCCTAAGACAAGAGGATGCTGAAGAATGAAAGAGCTTCATTAGAACAGTGAGCATATATAGAGGCCAGAGGTCAATCTTGGGTGTCATCTTCACAAGTGTTGGTTACCTCTTTAGAGACAGGGTCTCTCACTGGCCTGAAGTTTACAAGTTAGGCTAGGCTGGCTGGTCAGCGAGCCTCAGGAATCATTGCTAATTTCCCAGCACTGGGGCTGTGAGCGAGTGCACCATAGCACCACACCTGACACTCTTAGATAGGTCCCAGCTTAGGCCTTCACACTTACAGGGTGAGAACTTCACTGACAAAGCCATCCCCTCAGCCCCACTCAGACTTGCATTCTGAAACAATGAGAGTTTGAATCTTATAAGTCTGTGTACATAGAATAGGAGGAGAAGCCAAGTTTCTGTGATCTCTGTTATAAGATGCACTGGATAGGAGGACAGAGCCTCCATAGGTGAATGGTATCACTGAGACCTTCCCAGTTATGGAAGGCATTGTCTAGTTATCCAGGGATGAATGAGAACTCCCTTCTACCGTGAGAGTCCAACAAGAGAAAAGTCTTCACAGACCAAGAAACTAGCTTTTATCTCAAGTGGCATTTTCTGAATTATAGGAAAATTTTACTCTTGGATGATACCCAAGGGTGGGTGATACCCAGGGTAGGTGATATCCAGGGATGGGTGATACCCAGGGCTGAGTGATATCCAGGGGTGCATGGTACCCTAGAATGAATGGGTAGTACCCAGGGATGGGTGAGACCAAGGGGATGGGTGGTACCCAGGAGTGGGTGATACTCAAGAATGGGTGATACCCAGGGCTAAATGAAAGCACAGGAATGACATATAAGCTTTATTTTACTTCTGAAATAAAAACACTGGGAAGATATGTACTGAGTGTTCTTAATACAGAGGTAGAGATAAACCCTTGGTAATGTTTGAGCTGCCTTCGATGCCAGTGAAAGAGCTGAAGGTAAATATGGGTGTCAGGAAAGGATTCCAATAATAACACGAAGGCCTGAGCTATGAGCCTCTGCTTAGGTGATCATTGATAAACTTCTTATTAAGATGGTTACCAAAGGATGACCTTATTGCCTAAAATTACAGTATTGAGAGGTGTATGGCAGCTGCTGGGAGCAGACACAGCTTGGCTCTGTGGGAATGGGTATGTTACTTGGAGTCATTGTTAATTTATCAAGGCCCCAAGTCTTCAGTGTATAACAGAAACTCTTGTAAATTCCTCTTTATCTAGAAGAATGATTCTTTTTGTCTTCTCTGATCCTTGTATTGATATGTTTGACCATCCATAGGCAAAAGCGGAGATGATATCCACAGAGTAGGGAACCAGAATGAATTTGGGTGTTTCCGTTTAGATGTTCCTCTACAAAAGGATCAATGCTGCAGAGCTGTAACATGGTTGTTCATTCACAAAGCATGTGCATGGTCTGCTGTGTGCAGGAGTGATTCCCTGAGAATCATCTGCAGAAGCAAAACAGATTTGCTCCGGCAAAAGGAGCCCAGTGGTGGGGAGCAGCCATCTGAGCAGAGGCTGATTCACTTTTCTGGGCATCACCTGCTGGCTGCTTACTCTGAGTCTGGAGCCCCTCCACTGGGACTTGATTTTATGGGGTTTAAGGTAAGGTGCTGTATTTCATGAGATGAAATCATAACACAGTGGGCTGCAAGAATTTTGAGAGATTATTTCTTCAGAGTGTTGGCAAGCATCGTTCTCCAGAGAATGGCTTTGTCTTAAACAGAAATATAGACCTTTCATAGAACTGGAAGGATAGCAAATTCATAATCCTTTCTAGACAGCTAGGGCTTGGATGGTTGGGCTGATGTGGAATGCACATGGCTGGTTTGACCTCTCCAGTTGAACTGTTTTTTTAAATCTTTAACTTTGACTATATCCTGAGACCCCAGAGTACATGGGAAGTGCATTTTGGGGTGTCCTCACTTCTAAGCCACCCTTAAAGCTTGTTTCTATGTATAGATTGCTCAATTCTCAACAAACTTTGATAATGCAAATGAACATTTGGCCCAAACTGAGAACTCTATCAAGCACCATCTCAGGTTTCCTTCTTGGTATTGTTTTCAGGGAGAGTTCTCTATCTCTGCTGTAGAGAAGGAAAGCTGAGCAATTGCCTGGCCTTAGGGTGACTTTCCCCCCTTCATTCTAAAACACACACACACCTGTCCTTTGGCTGAATATCTCCTCCCTTTGTGATCTTTTCATCTCAGGTTTCCCTGCAATGCAACATCTTGGGCCAGGTTTCTTGTGAATGGAAAAGAAACAATATCCCATGGGGGAATCTGGCGCCTCTTCTGACTTTTGTTGAATGTGAAAGGGGTTTGTGTCCTCTGCAGCCCAGAGCCTTTTGAAACAAGGTTCAGGCAAGACTGTTTGGAAACACAATTAATTCAGCATGGGAATCTAGCAAAGCCAACGCGAGCCCCATTGTACATAGCTCATTTCCCAGGTTTCCGTCTTCCTTCTTTCAGAAGTAATAGTTGAAATCTTACAACTTTAAGGAGGTCTGCACCGGCTGCCATATCCTCTCTAATGATAAAAAGATGTGCACATCAGGACAGATGTGTTTGTATCAAATTGTGTGCTTGATATATCTCTTGTGGTACCCTCAGGGAATTCTCATGGCAGCCCCGATGAAGTTCTTGTTACCGAGGAAGGGAGGCAGGGGTTGTGAGTTATTATCATCAAGAAATAAATGTTACATTCCCAATCATCCTCAAATGCTTTCTCAGCAGTCTGGGCTGCAGGATGCTGAGAGTCAAGCCCAAGGAGGAATACAGTATGCCCTGTGGCCAGCAGTGGGCCAGAGAAAGTTTATTTGTGCCTGCAAGCAGTCATCCATCCACAACCTTGTTTCCTCAAAGAGGATAGTGGAGAAAGAGTGACTTGGGGTCGGGAGATGGTCCAGTCAGTGGAGTCCTCACTGTGCAAGCACTGTGTTTGGATTTCCAGAATGCTCATCAGAAGCCAGACATGTTTTGGGTGCCTATGATTCTAGGCTGGTTAGCAGCTGTCAGTTGAATTGATACCTGAAGCTCATTGGCTAGCCAGCCTGGCCCAATCAATGACTCTCAGGTTCACTGAGTGACTCTGTATCATAAAGTAAAGGCAGAGCACAGTTGAAGAAAGACAACCCGCTGTGCGCCATGGGCCTCTGCACATGCGCACACAGATATCCCACCACATGTGTGTTCACCAACAACAGCAGTGGAGACTGGAAGACTTTTTGAGGACCAGACCAGGAAGGGGAAGTTCTAATAAGCTGATCAGCCAGGACTAGACTCAGGCAAGTGTACGGATCTGGTAGGAGGAGGTTAAGCGTTTAATCGAGGGCTTGCTGAGTGTATCCGGTGATTAGTAACATCGTCAGAGGGAAAGTCTGAGTCTGCTTGCTGAGAAGAGTAGTTAGTTCCCTTGCATTTCTCAATCCCCTTCTGTTTGAGTGTTCAAACAGAACACTTCAAATTGTTTAAGGAAAGTCCCCCCCTTTTTTTTTTCTCTAAGAAAGCAGCCTATTTTCTTTCATGAAGTGAGAATTTATGAGCCCTTGAACTGCCTCAGTTGCCAGAAAATTTGTTTGTTTGGTGTGTGTGTGTGTACATGCGCGTGTGAACATGCGTGCATGTTTATTCACCTGCCACAGAGTGCAGGTGGAAGGCAGAGGACAACTCTCAGGAGTCACTTCTCTCTTTCCATCAAGTGGATTCCGAGCCCAAGGATGGAACTCCGGTCACCAGGCTTGGGATTGCAGGAGACACCATCACACTCTGCGGCTTATTTAGATTCTCATCCTATTCCTGCCGATGACCTACTCCAGGGGAGAACCAAAGTTGCCTACATCAGGTCTAAAGAGTTCATTGGGCATCTCAAATGAGAAACTTAGACCAGTTACCCTGGCGGTGACGAAAAAGTCCACAATCTGAAGTTAACGCACACCATTTGCTTCTGTGAAAAACAGCTTTGGAGAAGCGGGGCAATGCCTTTCCCCTGTCCATGATTCACAATTTACTCCTTTGGTTTTCAGTTTAAAGCAAAAAGCACACCAAGGCAAAGACAAGAGCAAATAGTGCAAAGTACGGAAGATTTAGGACAAAAAGCACTTAGAACAAAGAGGATTTAGAACAAAAACCGATGAGCCAACCGGGGTGCTGAAATGGCTGGCCTTCAGAAGCTCTGGGACTATTTGTTCACTTTCTTTTTAGTAGTTTCCTGTGTCCATTTTCTCTGTTCTCTCCTATAGGAAACCCAGCTTTCTCCCAATGCTTCAGCATCCCTTTGCTTGCTGTTGAGTTTTCTTTTTCCTTCTCAGAAGGCAACCTTTACTACCAGGGTAACAGACCCAAGCTTTCTATCTACAGAGCACCAGTGATTTCCCTGTCCCAAGTTCTGCTGCTCACCCCTTTCTCTTCCTTTGTGTTATTTGGATGTTTTGGTTTTTTTTCCCACCACCCTCTCTGCTTCATCCTGCACCGCTGGGGCTGCGGTTTCCTGCACTCTGTCCTGCTCACCCAATTGCCTCTTCTCTTGATTTAAAGTGTGTCTGAGCTCATGTCTGTGTGGATGTCTTTACTTTCCACAAGCCTTTAGTGGGTCAGTCATTGTAAGTGCACCTGTGCTGGAGTAAGAGGAGCCCGGGAATCTCTGGGGCTCCACACACCAAGAGTGTGTCTGCCTCACAGGAAGTCTGGCCTGATAGTTTGCTTTAGGGGGTCCTTTTGGTGGCCTTGGGTCCTTCAACTCTAGGGAGGAGAAAGGAAGAAAGAGAGGAAGGGGTGGGGGAAGAGGAGAAGAGAGGAGGGGGAGAGAGAGCTATGAAGGATTAAGTCATGTCCACCTGATGGATTCAAGGGGAACCAAGAAATCAAGCTCAGCTAGGCTCCTAGGGCAGGGAGAGGAGCGGAGGGGGCATCCAGAACAGTTTCTGTCCTGTTTCCTGAGCTGGAAGGCAGGTTTGTGTATGGGCTCAGTTACTCTTTATGCTTTAAATTGGCTTTTCATTTAAATATGCTTTTAATTGTTTTTGAGATAGGGTTTCTAGTCCAGGCTGTCTTTAAACTAATATTAGCTGAGGACCTTGAACATCTGACTCCTTTAAGGAGTACACCACGCTCTGAGGTGCCGAGGATTGAGTGCAGAGCTTTGCTCATGCCCAGTAAGTGCCCTACTGTCTGAGCTGCATACCCTGCTTCTAAAGTGACGTCTTATTGTCCAAGGGGGAACCAGAAAGACTTCAAGAAATAGCTGAGGATGAACCTGGCAAGTGTATATTTTTTTGCTGTACTTTTTTTAAAAACTTGTTTTGATATTTTATTTACATTTCAAATGTTTCCCCTTTCCAGATCTCCCCTTTGGAACCTCCCCATTCCCTACCCCCTTTCCCCTACCTCTATGGGGGTATTCCCCCACCCACCCACCCACCTACCCACCTACTTTCGTCTTCTCTCCTTGGCATTCTCCTATACTGGGGGATCTAACACCCTCAGGCCCAAGGGCCTCTCCTCCCCCTGACGGATAACAAGATCCTCCTCTGCCATATATGTGGCCAGCACCACCATGTGTGTTCTTTGGTTGGTGATCCAGTCTCTGGGGGCATGGAAGAGTCAGGCCAGTGGACACTGTTGCTCCCTCCGTGGGGCTGCCAACTCCCTCAGCTCCTTCAGTCCCTTCTCCAACTCCTCCCTCTGGGACCTCACACTCAGCCCAATGGTTGCTGTGAAGTGACTCTTGGGTATTCCAAACTTCTGGGCTAATAACCACTTTTCAGTGAGTACATACAGTGTTCATTCTTTTGTGACTGCATTACCTTGCTCAGGATGATATTTTCAAGTTCCATCCATTTGCCTGAAAATTTCATGAAGTCACTGTTTTTAATAGCTGAGTAGTATTCCATTGTGTAAATGTACCACATTTTCTGTATCCATTCCTCTGTGGAGGGACATCTGGGTTGTTTTCAGCTTCTGGCTATTATAAATATGGCTGCTATGAACATAGTGGAACATGTGTCTTTATTACATGTTGGAGCATCTTCTAGGTATATGCCCAGGAGTGGAATAGCTGGATCCTCAGAGAGTATTATGTTCATTTTTCTGAGGGTCCATTAAACTGATTTCCAGAGAGGTTGTATCAGCTTGCATTCCCACCAGCAATGGAGGAGTATTCTTCTTTCTCCACATCCTCACCAACATCTGCTGTCACCTGAGTTTTTGATCTTAGCCATTCTGACTGGTGTGAGGTGGAATCTCAGGGATGTTTTGATTCGCATTTCCCTGATGACTAAGGATGTTGAACATTTCTTTAGGTGCTTCTCAGCCATTCGAGTTTCCTCAGTTGAGAATTCTCTATTTAGCTCTCGTGCCCATTTTCTGATAGGGCTATTTGGATCTCTGGAGTCTAGCTTCTTGAGTTCTCTGTATACCTTGGATATTAGCCCTGTATCGGATGTAGGATTGGTAAAGATCTTTTCCCAATTTGTAGGTTGCCATTTTGTCCTATTTACAGTGTCCTTTGCCTTACAGAAGATTTGTAATTTTATGAGGTCCCATCTGTCAATTCTTGATCTTAGAGTATAAGCCATTGGTGTTCTGTTCAGGAACTTTTCCCCTGTGCCCATGTGTTCGAGACTTTTCCTCACTTTCTCTTCTATTAGATTCAGTGTATCTGGTTTTATGTGGAGGTCCTTGATCCACTTGGACTTGAGCTTTGTACAGGGAGATAGGAATGGATCAATTTGCAATCTTCTAATGTAGACTGCCAGTTGAACCATTTGCTGTATATTTTTAGATTTCTAGATTCATTGGACTGAAAATAAGTATAACTTACCAATGCTTTCATAGGCTTTTTAAAATACACATTATATTTAAAATATAATGCTTATCCAACATGAAAAATGTCAGACCCCAAAATTACAATTACCCTGATCTACAGAGCAAAGGGAGTGAACAGTTTAATTGCTATTCTCCAGCACCCCCATGTGCTTGCGTAATTTGAGTTTTGTTTTGCTTTGTTTTCTTTTGTTATTTCTGCCCACTAGTTTATTCCAAAGCTATATTGTATTTCCTGGGAAGTATTCCCTCCTCTTAAATTGCCCTGATGTTTGGCTCTTAGAAGAGCCACTGTTGTGAGGTTTGCAAAGTCATAGTTTTAATTTTCTGTACTTGGAATTTTACTTTGAAGGTCCTTATTGGAGAACACACATTTTCAAAGCTATTAGTTTACCAGACTGCTCTTCAGAAGTGTCTGCCATTCTGTTTTCTCACATCAAACATTGTTTTCCCCCTAAGTTTGCACTTGAAGATGCTTGTTTTCCTTAAACTTTACTTGTACTGAGCAGAATAGATGCCCTTCCTTTTGAAGCCAACTGTATTTCTTCCTTTTGTATTTGTTCCTGCGTATAAAGTTTATATTTCCCTATTGGAAGTCACCAACATTATAGATGGACGGTCCATATGTTGAATTTAGTAACCCTTCAGCTAATCAGTATCACCACGAGCTGCACATGTGTATTGATGCACACACACCTGGTTTGGGTTTGTCAAGACTCACTGGACAATGAATGGTTAATTTTGATGGTCAGCTGAACACAGCGTGTGATCATCAGGAAAGTGGGTGTTGATGAGGAGTTATCTGGATTCTGTTGTCTTGGGGGCAGGCCTGTGAGGGACTTCCTTAATTGGGTTAATTGAAGTGAATTTGGGTGGCAGCACTTCATAGACTGAGCCATGGACTGAATGAAGAGGAGAGAAGGTGCTGAGCGCATGCAAGCATGTATGCATTAATCCACTGTAGTCTGCAAGAGACTCTGGATGCCATGTGACTCACTTCTTGACTCCCCACAATGATGGATTGTGACCTAGGATTGTGACCCAATAACCACCCCACCTCATTCATACTGCCTTTTCAAGGAATTTTGCTACAGTAAAGAGGAAAGGAAATAACTTTGTCTTGTCTCCTTTGCTCTTTTCAATGATAGAGGAATGAGCTATGAACTTACTTTGGAGAACATAGCCTCTTTCCTCATTTGAGAGGCTGTGGATGAGAGCTTAACGGTTTGGACAGCTGAAGTGGCCTTCTGGGGAGAGAATGGGAGGGGAATAGCAGAGAAGCTGAGGGACTGACAGAGTGGAAGGTGGCTCTTGTGAGATTTTCAGAAGTAAAATGGCTGGTCTGGCTGTGTGAAAGATATGATGGGCCAGAGCTCCAGACTTAGGAAGCCACAACGCATGGTGGTGACAGTATATCACAGAAGGGCTGCAGGTGTCTGACAAGGTTAGCTCCAGATAAAGGCAAACAGGTTTCATTGTTAAAAATCACTGGAGACCCGTGAGACCCTCATAGTGTCTCCCACTTCCATCTTAACCTTTTAGTGATTCACTGACATTTTCCTAGAATGCAAGGCCACAGGTGGAGGGAGCAACGATGAACCCCTCAGACTAGGAGAAACACTACTGACTAGCAAAACACAATGACGAGTGAGTGAGGCCAGCCCAACAAGCAATGGAGGGATTTAAAAGACCCCATAAGCCAATTTGCATGGGCTCAGATGCATTCTGGTCAGCAGGAAACAGAGAGTGCAAAGGGCAGATAATAATCAGGCTCTGGGGTGGCAAGGGGCTGAGAGAACCAGTGTTTCCTTAGACAGGCAGGAGGGAGGGTGATGGCGGATGGGGCAGGCATGGGAATTGCTCCTGAGGGCAACAATGTTTCAGCAATGTCTGTGGCTAGCCTCCATTTTAGAGGAGAAAGCTGCAGGGATACATCTACTGTGGGACTGTCAGGCGCCTCTGCTCCCAAGTCCCTGTGTCAAAACTTGCCAACATTGTATAAAAAAAAAAAAAGATCCAGAGTAAAAAGATACAGTTGATTTACTGTGTCTACGTTCTGTACCGACGTTTATGTAGAATATTGATCAAAGATAGAGAAAGAGCCAAAAATATGACAGCAGGGATTAAATGTCAAGCCAGATGTATCTTGTGTGACCATTTCTGGATGTTGCAGACTAGCACACTATCTTTGGTTTGGAAGCATATTCATCTATTTGGATTTTTTTTTAACTTGAAAAAATTTGAGAATGCCATTAAAAACAGTTCAAGCTGAGGTAGAGCTCAGAGACAGAACTTAGTCTGAGAGCTTAGTCTGAGAGAGAGGTCCTAGGTCAAATTACAAACACACACACACACACACACACACACACACACACACAAATTCAACTACTAGATTTTATAGTTATTTTTTTCTTAAATTTTAATGTGGGAGAACAAAGGTTAATTTCCTGATTTTCAATTTCTGGAAATCTCTAGAGCAATCAAAACAATTACTATTTAGAATAAAATTTGCAAGCAAAAGCCTGATTTTCAAATGGACACAATTACTATGAAGCACCATCATGATGGGAAGTTTGTCTTGTTCTTTCGAATCTGGTAGTTCTTTAAAATTTTATTTTAGTCTTATTTGTGTGTGTGTGCGTGTGTTTGCCTGTGGAGGCCAGATGAAGGCATTGCTTGGAGCTGGAGTTAGAGGCAGCTGTGAACCTCCTGTCTCGTGTAGCAGACGTGGGAACTGAACTCACGTATTTTGCAGGAGTGGTAATAACTCTGAAGCATTGACGTCTTTGCAGTCTGCAGGCTTTGGTAAATCTTGGTAATTTCCTTCATCTGCATTGAATTCCGAATGTTTCTTATTGGGAAGGAAGTACACACACGACTGCGTAATATCAATTGGAAAAGGTTAGGAAACCTTACTTTGAAGCAATTCTTGATCACTTTAATATTTTGTACTCAGTCAAACTCACAAGTCAGCAGGATGACCCCAGTGTTCTACTCCAGTCCGTTCCTGAGTCGAGAACAAAGCAACAAGTACTTCCTGCATTCCACAGAAAAGGCACAGAGACTGGACTCACGGAGAACACAGCACCACGGGTTGTATCACCATCAACCCTCCACCTACCTTCAGCCTGGCCAAGACATGATTAGTCCTTTGAAAAATGCACTGGAAGGACCAACAAGATAGAGGATGAACGATTAAAGATGGTGGTTGTGTTATCCCAGGGGACAGTACTTTTGGTAAGTACACACGTGCATGTGTTTAAGCACATACACATATGCACGTGTGTACCTGGGGGAGAGAAATGCGTGAAGCACTTGAGGAGACTGTTCATACATTAGGATTCAGGAAAGCCAGCCTGTCTCACTTTCCACATGACTATTTCTTGAGTTACAGAAATTTCTTAACCCACTTGTGCCAGTTTTCTGTCACCATAAGAAAGATATGGTCAACTCACAGAGAAGGGGAAGTTTCAATGTAAGACCACTGGGCCCATGGCAAGGGTGAATATCACTGCAGGAGGCATGAGTATCAAAACTGCATGCTTTCTGGATAGAAAGTTTAAAACTAAATGAGGACAGGTTGGGATCCCACAGTCTCCTTTGAGGGCACACCCTAGCACCTCCTACAAGGCTCCAAGAATGAAAAGTTCAATTCTTCCCAACATAACTAATTAAAATGCTTAGCTTAGGTGAAAGAATGACACCAGCAGGGTCTGTACTTTCTCTGGAAATGATGCCAAGAATGTGCATCTCCCATGGTGAACCATGCATTAACAACAGACCCTGGGCTTGAGTCATTCTTCAGGGACCTTTGTAAAAGGGTAAGCTTATAAGGTTCACAAGACATGAAAGAGTTTAAATCTCACCCACCGCTCCTTTTCTGATCTACGGCAACGTATCACACTATCCATGTGACTTTTTCTTTCTTTTCTTCTTTTAAAAAAAGATTTGCTTATCTATGTCTATGAGCACTCTGTTTGCATGCATGGTTGCATGACGGAAGAAAACACCAGACAGAAGAGGGCATCAGACCCCACTATGGATGGTTGTGAGCCACAATGTGGTTGCTAGGAATTGAACTCAGAACCTCTGGAGGAGCAGTCAGTGCTTTTAACCACTAAGCCATCTCTCTAGCCCCCCTTGTGTGACTTTTTCAAGGAAAATTGGTTTAGGAATGACCGGCTGCATAGTCTCAGAAGAATGCTAGCATAGACATGGAGCTGGAAAGGATGAGTCAGATCAAGGGAGGAATGATGATCAGAAGGCATTGGGGATCCAGGAGAGAAGGCTGAAGCCCTCTTCATCCCACCTTTGTGCTTTGTGAGGAAGGGCAATGCCTAAGAAGAAGCAAAACGATGAAGCCATCACCCAGCTGTGAATGTCCTCTACCATCTGAGTGATGAGGACATTTAAAGAAAGATGCTTCCTTTCCTGGAGAGTGAGGGTGGTGGCCATCATGAGGCATGGCTGTGGCTAGCAGTACAGAATGAAGCTTATGGCAATATCAGAGTAGCATGGGGGTGGTGACATTGAAAATCAACAGAAATGGCATTGGATCTCAGAAAACTCAGTCATAGGTGAAAAAAGGTAAGGCACGAGGCGAGGCTGGTCAGACAATTGCATATATATAGAGAGAGACATATATACCCATATACATATATCATAATACATATGTACACATACACACATATTATAATATATACATATGTACACACATATATTATATATTATATACATATGCACATATATCATGTATACATATGCACACATATTTATATATATTATATATTATATATACATATGCACATATTATATCATATATACATATGTACACATATTTATATATCATATATATTATATATACATATGCACATACATACATAATACATACATACATACATGCATATATATGAGCCCCATCCTGTTTGCCACCTTGAAGCCCCCTTATGCTAACATTGTGATGTCACCCTCAACTTGACACAAACTGGAGTCATTTTGAAAGAGAGAACCACAGTTGAGCAAATGCCCTAACTAGATTGGCCTGTGTTGAATTTTCTTGATTAATGATTGATGCAGGAGAGTACAGCCCACTGTGGACAGTACCATTCTTGACAGTGAGACCTGGGGTGTATAAGAAAGCAAACTGGGCAGGCTATTCAGCAGCATTCCTCTGTGTCCTCTGCATCAGTTCCTGTCTTCAGGTTTCTGACTTGGGTTGCTGCCCTGACTTTCCTGGATGATGCACTGCAAACCATGAGGAAATAAACCCTCTCTTCCCCAAGTTGCTTTTGGTCATGGTGTCTTATGACAGCAATAGAAACTCTAGCACACTCTTAGAAACTTAGGCACAGCAAGATTAGAGATCTACCATCTTGGGGACAGAGTCCACTCTTTTAGCCCATTTAGATATATAGTAGTATAGTTTTCTGTTAGGACCTCATGATGGTTAATTTTCATTGTTACCTTGACTGGATTTAGAGTCATTAGGAAATGTGCACCTGGACATGCCAAGAGGGTATTTCCTGAGAGATTTAACTGAGGTGGGAAGACACACTCTGAATTTGGGCAGCATCACGAGGCTCCAAACTGAATAAAGAGGAGAGAATGAGGAGAGAACCAGCATTTGTCTCGGTTTCCTGATGGTGGACCCAATGTTAACAGCCACGTCAAGCTCTCGCCATCATAGCTTCCCTGTCAAGAGAGACTGTGCCCTCTAACCCTTAGCCAGATAAAGCCCTAAGGTGTTCTTAAAAGGTGTTTTGCCAGAGCAGCAGGAAACTGGTCCCACCAACTGGACTGGCATGGGGGTTCCTTAGATTATGTTACAACTGTGAGCACCATCCACTTCAAGAATGTATGCCTTTAGAATGTCGCCACTCATGAGCTAGCATCAAGGGGATGTAAAGAAGATGGACTGGTCTGGCATCTTTTAATATCCAGAAGGTGCATTTTTTTTCTCTAATTGTTGTGCCCAACAGATTCAGCTTGAGCCCTAGAACTTGTAGAACTCAGAAAACTGGAAACTGATGGGAATGAGGGAGGCCAATCTTGGCAGGGAAGGCACGAGTCTGCTCTAGGTTCGTGGGAGCTTCTGACTGAGGGTCCTCACATTCTAGTGGCATACTGGCAGCAGAGGAAGTCTTGGAAACAGGAGTGAGCTATCCCGCTGAAGCCCTGGTCTTAGCTGCCCATCTGCCAAAGGTTAATAGTGTCTGCAACCAGTACCAGCACCACCAGCTGGGAACCAGGATGTTCAAGAACTTGCAAGCCTGTAGGGGACATTTCACATCCAAGTTGTAACAGGAGGCCCTTGATGAAAGTCTGTTACATCAGCAGACTGTTATGTAAGATCACAAACTCTGAAACTGGTATAGGACTTAACATGGAGTTGGTCTGTATTGGAGCAGCACAAGAATGACCTGTAGCCCTGCCTTGGAGAGTATAGTGCCTCAGGGAAACTTTAGTGTAGGACCACAGTGGGTCTTATTGGAAAGAAGGGACATCAATGTGTGCATTTGGGACCTTCTTTCTTTCCATAAGCTAAATTTCCTAGACGGTCTCAAGCCAATGCTCAGCCTTCAATACCTGCACTTGCCTATTGTAACCCAGAGAGAAACTGATCTCATTGACTAGGAGGATTTCCACACTGTGATGGCATCACCTCCTTACTTCTTTCTTTTATGTGCCCCCTTGTTTTGTTGAGGAATTTTCTTCTGTCTTCTGCTTCATTTGGTCAGCTCTTGTCTCTATGGGTCTCTGGCACCTGGGAGGACCTCACTATGCATTTGTGTTTGCTGAACTGCACTGTGCCCAGCCAGGCAGAGATGGTCATAGAACCCAGCTGTAGCTTCGTGCCTGCAGACTGCTCAGTTGTATGTTGCCTAATCCTCAAGAGCTCTTTGTCTTGGAGACCATACGACTTTACTGGAAACCTTGGGAGGACAAGGCATGAGCTGGGAATCTCTCTCTCTTTCTTTCCCTTTTTTTTTTTTTTTTTGGTTTTTCGAGACAGGGTTTCTCTGTGTAGCCCTGGCTGTCCTGGAACTCACTCTGTAGACCAGGCTGGCCTCGAACTCAGAAATCCTCCTGCCTCTGCCTCCCGAGTGCTGGGATTAAAGGCATGCACTACCACTGCCCCTGAGTTGGGAATCTGTCTGCTCTGCCCAGGGAGACTTGTAAGTGGAAATGATAGTGAGAGAAACAAATAAGGTTGAGCTGCACCTTAAACTAACGGTATGAAAGACTCTGATAGAAGACTTTTTTTTGGAGCAATGTCACAGAGAGAAGCTTATAAACTCAAAACTCAGATTGTTTAGGGGTGGTAGTGATTTTAAGAGGTAATTTTTAAGCCTGCTGTCATCCAGGGCTTTTGGTAACTTCAAGTGGTCGACTTCTATAGTGAGTCAATACTAGAATCTCAGTTTGCTCTCCAGACTTGTGGTATTTTAGTCTCCACTCGGATTAGTTCTTTCGCATTTTGAATCAAAGTGCCCTGCTTTGCATTTTGTTAATATAATGTAGGTCATTGTGTATTTGGGAGTGCTTAACTTCTCCCTTTCCCTTATTCTGAATTTCTGCTTCTGTCATAGTGGTTGTCAATGAACTAGTAGATCACACTTCTGGGCACACCTGTGTGGGTATTTGCAGAGAGGGTTAGCTAAGAGGAGAGGGTCTGCCGGAGTAGGGGAGCACATCTCATCATCAGGACTGAAGACCTGGATGGTCTAAAAGGAGAAAGAGGATTATACTCAGCAGAACAGGCAGTCTCTGGTTTTAATTGCTTCATATCTATCAGGATAGAAGTTACTCAGTTCCTCTATGCTCCCCCCACCATGATGGGATGAACTCCCTGAAGCCATGAGTTAAAGTCTACCCTTTGTCCTTTATATTGCCCCCTTTAGGTATTTGGTCACAACTAATGTCTAACACAGAAAACTGACCATGGAGCGTCGGGCTCCTTGCAGTGGCAGATCCAGACTTTGCAGCTCTGGTGGCTTTCAAGCTGGCTTGCAGGAGGGATTTGGAGAAACATGGAGGTGTGGTCTAGAAAAGCCCAAAAAGGTGGTAAGCAGAGCCTAATGGGCAAGTCTGGTTGAGCCTAGAAGAATGTCAGCTGAGAGATATGGGGGAGGAGTGGGGTAGAAAAGACTGTGCTCATTAGCCTTCAGATGGAAAGGAGAAATCTACTGGGAATTGAGTGCTGCCATACTGCTCACACCCTGAGACCCTGTGTGAGGCTGACTTTAAAGCAGAAGGATTAACTAACTGATCTGACAGGAAATTTCAAGGCCATCCAGCATTCGGGTTGTGTATGGTCATGGTGGGCTGCTTTTAGTATCAAGTTTACAATACAAAATTGTGAGCAGAAATCAGAAAGGAAAGATTCAATGAAATTGCAATTTGCCCAGCAAAGAGGCTCATATAATGTTGGGGCCAAGACAAGCGGCTACTGAAGAAATTTGGGCCATCAAACCGAAGCCAGACACTATTTCAAGGAACTATGTAAGATGCTCTGAGGTGTCTTGAGAAGTAGCTGGGCCCCACCCACTGTGGTAAAAAGACCAGCTGTTTGGAAAGACTTAGCTTTGAGAAGAGAGCTCAAGGGAGCCCTTCCCTCCTCTTCCTCTCTCTTGCCTCTTGGTACAGTGAATTGAACATCTGTGCTCTGTCATACTCATCTCACCATAAAAGACTGAAAATTTGAAAGTGTGACTCAAAATGCATCTCTCCTCCTTTAAATGTTTTCTTTCAGGTGTTTGGTCACAGTAATGAAAAGACCAATACACTTACGAATCTTACCTCCAGTCCTTCCATTTCTAAGAAAACAACCCCACCTTTTTCCCAGGGAGTCTCGGTGTACTCTTTCTCACCCTCTGCTTGTGTTTTGACCCATTCTCTTGAGGATTATTTCAGCTCTTCCCGGCATGCTCCTCTCTGCCATGGAAAACCCCTACCCATTATTTGTGGCATGACTTGCTGCTTGATCTGAATGCACCTCTCTTCTTTGAAGTCAACAGACTTCACCTCTTGTCTCCATTTTCCTTACTTTCACCTTTCTTGCCCTGCACCTCACTCCTGCTTTCCATGTTCGATGTTGAGTTTGTCCTTATTGTCTTGGTCACTGTCCTAGTGAAGAGGCACCACGACTAATGTTACTTATAGAAGAAAAGCTTATAGGGACTTATACTTTCGGAGGGTTAGTTAGAGTTCATGTTATCACTTCAGGGAATACAGCAGCAGGCTACCAGGCAAGACTGAGACTCCTCCAACAAGACCACACCTCCTAATCCTTCCCAAATGGTTCCACCAACTGGGGACCATGCATTCAAATATATAAGTCTGTGGGCCCATTCTCATTCAATCTACCACAGTCACCAATATCTGGTTCCCCTTCCCCCATCCTCTTACATGGTTAATTCTGAATAGTTCCTGTCCAGATTATCCTGTGCCCTCAAGAGTTTGTTCTCATTTAGTTTTATAACAGTATCATATGGATTGTTCCCTGTCTCTTTCACGAGCTCCCTTTATGTGAAGGTGTGTCCCTGTCTTCTTTATGATCCCCAGTGAACCCACCTGCAGCCTTTCGGCTCCACTGACTTACATTTGGGACACAGCACCTAGGGTTTCTGCTTTCACCTTGAAGGCTTCCACTGTCCTCCAGTCGCTAACGTTAGACATGTGACTGGGGATTTCCGAACTGATGTCAGGACAGCAGTTGAAACTGCATGTGTGGAAATGGCATTCCCCATCTGCCTTCTGAACTCATTCCTGTTGATCGTGTTAAAGCTAAACCTCAGAAGGCTAAACCTGAGCAGTCCTGGAGCCTTTTTTCTTGTCTCCTACCACCCACCTAGAGCTTGTCATTTCCTCTGTCACTGTATGGCTGAGATCTAGCCTCCATCTTCTGCCCTATTCCTGGGATGGTGTGTGTCTTTGACCTTTGCTTCCTCAGCCCCATCCCACTGCTTAGCTGACTGCCCTGGCCCTTTCTCCAGGCCTTCTGTTCCACCAGTTCTTTCTCTGGTGGAATTTTCCACATTTCCAGATGCAGAGATGACAGATACTTGGATTCTATCCATTCCAGGCTCAGATATAGTTAGTTTTAAAAAATTGTTTCTGGAATCCCTTCCAAATTTTATAGCATCAGATCCTGTCTCTGGATCCCTCACAGTTAGCTCACCATCCTCCCTTACCTGCACAAGTCAGTGCTCCATTCAAATGGAAAGTCCCTTGGAAGCTCCCTGTTGTTCTCCACACCCTTTCCTTTCTGCTTGGCATTTTCTTCATTGACACTTTTCTCTGTTGTCCATCCTCAGTGTTCAGCCCTTTCCCTTCCTGGCTCTGTCTGTATGCTACCCAATGCAAAGGCCCACCTGAGGATAGCAAGGGATGGAGTGCTCTCTCCGGTGCCCCTGCAGCCATTGCCTTCACACCAATCACCTGATTTTCTGCTGTATTCCCAGGCAGTGCTGTTCATCCTCAGCAGCAAGCCTCCAGCCACGCTGGAGCTTTTAGAAACACAAGGACACAGGCTTCATCCCAGACCAATGAAATCAAAGTCTTGGGGGCTGTGAATCAGTTACTAGTATTTTTAATAGCTGGTCAAGTTTCTCTGTGAAACTAAACACTTATGTTTACCAATACTGGACATTTTTGAAACTAATTTTCTTCCTTCCTTCCTTCCTTTCTTCCCTTTTTTGTGGTGCTGAATTTTTCCTTTCTTCTGGTCGGATTTTCTTGTTTCCTACAGTTGCATCTTTGAAAAGATTTTATTTTACATTTAATTATGTGTGTCTCTAGGTGGGGAAGACATATACATATACATTGCAGGTGCCAAAAATGTTCAGAGGAGGGCATCTGATCCCCTAGAGCTAGAGTTACGGAAGGCTGCGAGCCTTCAAACATGGGTGCAGGGATCTGAACTCAGGTCTTCTGCAAGAGCAGCATACATATTTAACCACCATGCCACATCTTCAGCCCCTCCACAACTGTTTCCTGCACTTGCTGAGCTTTAAATAAAACAAAAACCTTTAAATAAGTGTATGAAAGGAAATGAAAAGTCAAATTTTAAGAGCGATTCAGCCGGGCAGTGGTGGAGCATGCCTTTAATCCCAGCACTTGGGAGGCAGAGGCAGGCAGATTTCTGAGTTTGAGGCCAGCCTGGTCTACAGAGTGAGTTCCAGGACAGCCAGGGCTACACAGAGAACCCTGTCTTGAAAAACCAAAAAAAAAAAAAAAAAAAAAAAAAAAAAGCAATTCAAATGAGGTCAGTATCTAGCCCACACTGAAAATGATGAGTTCAGAGTGTCTTGCATGCTAACTTGTTTGGCTGTTTGGTAGAATTCATGTATATCCTCACATTGAATAACACTAATTAAGCCTTTATTTAGTGACATCATACCTTGCTTATATACAACAGCAATTAGCATAATGCTAATTGAGTTGGTATTTATAGTACTTCCCAGCGTGTTCTTAAGGGTAAATGGCAGCTGGACAGGCCATAGGGAGTGGATTTAATTAAAACACATTGTATACATGTATAAAATTCTCATTAATTAATAAGAATATTATTAAAAAGATTAAGTGAGTAAAATTGGATTGAACAGTATAATATGTATCAGGCACTTTGTAGGTCCTCTGGAACACCTAGTAGGACCTAATGGAAGTTCTGTTTTTCTTAAGGGACCTTAGGTAGCAGAGTGGTCACAGTAGGCACAGTGGACATTTCCTTGTTATTGTTGAGTTATTTCACTGGAGTGTGTGTGAACAGAAGTGTATCTTGTTTTCAGGTTGGTCCAAGGGTTGTTCATTTGTCTTGTCCCATAGGATACATTCCTGTATCTTCTCCGGCAAATTCATGGATGTTTGAGTTCCTTTGCAATGTCTCTGTAGTACAATCTGCTCACTATGTACAGTTTGACTCAAGCAGGGGGAGAGCAGTGATGTAACTACCAAACTGTCCCCTGAGGGTCAGCATGGGGTCAGCACTTCTAGCTGTCCACCCAAGGAAGTCACAGTGCCATTTAAAAGTAGTTTGAAATGGACCACCGGACACAGATGTTTCTGGAAATTCGGTATACTCAGGGGACTTAGGGGGTGTGGGGGAGGGGCCTCTGTTTATTTTGTAGCTTTGCAATATGTAGATCACCTGGAATCATCTCAGTGGTCTCATTCCATACACAGTCCTCTAACCAGACTTCACATCTTCTTTACAATCATTTAGGCACCTCTAAACCACAGCAACTAAATAACAGGAACAACCAACAGACCCCAGCAGGCAGATTCTCCTGCTTACCTGTCGATAAATAGTGCATTTTGTACAGCACAATTTCAGTTGACTGTATTATTATTACTCTAAATAACTGAAATTCAAAGTGTTAAAACTGGGGCCTCTGCGTCTCCATACAGAAATCTCCCAAATGCAGCTGGACTGGAGCTGCAACACACCAGCTGATATTGAGGGATTTTTACACTCAAGTAAAATTATATTTATGGATTGAGAGGGAAGCTTAATTTTTATGTGTTTCCTAGAAGCCAGCTGAAAATGTGAGGAAAGACTGTGTGACCATTGTTAACAACCCAACCCATATCATTTCCTTAGACTGGTTTGTTCATTACACAGGTCTGGGGCAGGGGCTAGGTCAGTCGGGATTAAGAATGACACAGCTTGCCTAACACCAAGCTATATTCTGTTTAAATATGGACATATTTACAAATGTCTGTGTGCATTAGCAATGCTGTTTGAAATGTACTTGTTTGTGTGTGTGTGTGTACACATGTGTATATGTGTGTGCATGTGTATGTATATGTGTATGTGTGTGTATGTGATGTACATGTGTATGTTTATCTCTGTGTGTGTGTGTGTGTGTGTGTTTTATTAAGGGGAAAAGAAACGCATTACTTTGGCCTAAAAAAATTCTTACTGAGTTTCCTTAGGAAACACAGTATTTGGCAGAAATGGGCCCATCCTAATTCCTACCTGGGCAGACCAGGTGGAACCCAGACTTGATCACCCATCTAGATCACCAGCATTACAGAAAATGGGGCTAGCAGTCATGCTGGATTGGGTCCCTCTATATGCTTCTATATGCTTCAGGTACAAGATTCAGTATAGGGGACCTGTCATTAGTCAGGGTGCTCCAGCTGCTAACCCAGGTGAGGTCTGCTCAAGGATCTTAGAAGTCTTCATTTTTCCCTTGATCCCTCCAAACAACTGCTCTTCTAGAGAAGTGTTTTACTTTGTTTTTGTTAATGTATATTGATTGTAGGTGTTAATGTGCCTCTGTGTGCTATTACACACCATGAATAAAGCCCCTCTCCCTCCGCCCAGCCTTCCCACTCTATGGCTGTTCTTCATTTGGCTGTTCTGAACTTCTGTATAAGAAAGAAGGATGTGGTACTTGGCTTCTTCATTTAATACAATTCTTCAGCGCCACTCCCATTTTGCTGCAACTGACAGGCTTTTATTCTTTTTATAGTTGAGTAATATCCATGTATCTGCATCGATATATAGTATATTTTCTTTCTCCCCGCTCAGCTGCTGCTGGTCACTAGGCTGACTCCATGTTGGCTGCTATGAATAGTGCCTCAATGCACAGACTTACAGGTATTCCTGTGACCTGAAGATTTGATTCCTTTGAGTACACACTCAGCAGTGTAGCTGGAACATGCAGCGTTAGTGTTTGGAGGAGCCTCTGTGCTGTCTTCTAGATTAGACAGGGTAATTTTCTTCCCCATCAACTGTGTATGAATGTCTCATTCTTCCCCACATTATTGCCAGCGTTCCTGAATCTTTTTTGATAGTAACTATTCAAACTGGAGTGAGATAGCACCTAATTGTAATTTTAGTACAATTTCCTCATGTCTAATGAGATTGAACACCTTTCATAGATGCATGCCTATACTCTATGCTTTAGTTCTGTGATGCGCAGTCTTAGTATTTTGGAGGTAGGAAGAAGTTTAGGCTTTGTGCCTCTACGTTCTGCGAGTGGGGAGATGAGTTTTATACAATATCTCGGAGAAGGATGAATTCTCTCTCAAAGCATCTTTTTCTCAATATTTTCTAACTTAGATCAGAGGTGATTTTTCTGCCCCAACACCATCACCACTTCCTTCTGAGAGAAGTGACCCCAAAACCCAATTACCACTTAACATAAAATCTACTGCAGAGGTTTATGCTAAGTGGAGATAAAAAGGAACTGGTATTGGCAGAGTTCCAAGTGCCCTTGATGGATGCTATGTGCTCCACGTTCTTGACTTGTTTCCCGAAAGAGCAACCAATTGCAGTAGAGAGGCAAGCAGAGCCCACATTTGTCTTTATTTCTTTGCTCACTCACTTCTCCCTGGAAATAAACATAAATGACAGGTACTTTGATAACGCTGCTTTTGTGGTTGCTGTTTTGTTTTTGTTTGTAACACTTTCGTTGAAATAAAGCAATCACCAAACAATCCACTCATTGCGAACAGGTAATTCAGGGGTTTGGGCATATCATAAGTTGTGCAATAGCTATACCAGGTTCTGTGCTAAAACCTCCCAGAATCCTCGGGGAGCCTGGTGCCCTTCAGCATCACCTCTTCCCTTTAAGGACCATGGGTCTCCTTTCTGCTTTTGGAGATTTAGCATTTCTGAATATTTCATGTTAAAGGAATCTTTTGTTGGTGGGTAGTATTTCCACATGATAGCATGTATCAGTACTTACTTTATTTTTTTTTTTTTGGATTTTAATATTTCATTTGTTTATATATACCATAGCTTCTTTATTTATTCATCCATCAGTTTTTGACTGCATAATGTGGGTATGTATGAAGGCATATATACAGATTTTTTTTGTTGTTAACATATCTAGATGTGTTATACATCTATATATGTATATCTCTGTATATAAACGTTTGCATGTATACATACATTTCTCTTGGATACAAACATAATAACAAAATTACAAATAACAACTATATGATCAATTTTTTGAAGTATTAATCTACATTGTGTATAAAAGTGATGGTGTCATTTTAATAGGCCTGTCAATAGGATAAAGAAAGGCCTCAAGTTTCTCTATAGTCTTGTGGTGGTTTGAATGAGACATATCCAACCACAAACACAAAGCAGGGAGCCATCAGCAAATGAAGCAAGGCTATAAACATCAGAGCCCACCCCTAGTGATGTGTTTCCTCCAGAAAGACAGTACCTCCTAAAGGTTTGTGACCTCCACAAACCCCACTACCAATTAGGAACCGAGTGTTCAAATGTCTGAGCTTATGGGGGATATTTCTTGGGGGCCTGTCAGGCTTCTCAGGTCAGGAAGGCAAGAGGCTGTCTTAAGAGGGTGAGAATGGAAAGCCCCTGTGGTCCTAAGGTAAGGGTTATGAGGCTGCCATGGCAACTGCGCTTGGTAAGTGGGAAGGAGAGGATGGTATGTGCACCTCAAAGGAGGTTCACTTTCTTCTTTGAGGGTTTGCATGCAAATGGTACTAGAGATTACCTCAAGGAGGTATGTGATAGCAAAAAGCTGACCTAAAGCATCATCTTTATGGTAACCCAATGCTTTCCCAGAGTAAGAAGTACTTTCTCTTGAAGATGAGATTGTTGAAGTTGGATTTTGGTTTACAGTGTGTTCTGTGGGTATCTCCTCCCCTCTCTGCCCCTCCAAAGGTGAAAGAGAAACTAACTTTTGTCTCTCAAATGCCAGCAATCTCAGTCAACCTTTTACCCACTCCCCACTTTGATAATGATGACTGAATCTGTTTTATTACCTATCTCCGTAATTCATCCATCATTGGCCTGAGTTCTCCTTTGTTCAGGAGCTGTATGTATTTAAGTTATTTCATATTCTGGGCACTTCCCAATGGTTTGCATGTAGTAGATGTGGAATGAATTCATATTTAGCAAATCTAGGTGTCTACACTGGTCACATAGGAGTTATGTCTTCTGCTCGTGGAGTGTTAGTTGCCCTCTAGTTATTGGATGATTCTTGTCTACAGTCCCATTCTGACATCTGTCAGGACAGCTTGCAAAGCTTTCTGGGGACAAAAATCAAACAAAGATGATTTTGAAATCTTCCCTGAGTCCAACTCTCTTCATTTTTGTAACTCTGCCTCCAAAGTTGGACAGAGTCAACTTTGATACTACTTGATATATTTGTTTATCTGTTTGAAAAAAAAATCAGAAACAAGTTATAATTTTGACAACAGGCTGCCTGTCTCATGTTGTGTAGCAACATGAGCACCCCATCTGCATTTCTCCATTTAATTTTCAAAACACTCTCTTTGACAGCTACTGTTATGCTGTTGTATATGGCAGGAAATCAGAGCGCCTGAGCATAGAATACCCTAGAGTGTGGGAACAACAGAGCAGAAACCCCTGCTAAAGGCTATTTGAGGGTAAGACAGATGCTCTGAACACTGAACTTTGCCCGAGTTCAGGTCCCTGACTGTAACCTTTTCCAGAGCTTCCTACTGTAAGACCCACCTCCACTCTCCATGCCTTCAACAACCCCATCCTCAAGTCTCCTACTGACTGAGGGTGGTCAGGCACATGTCCCCTGGCTTGGTTCAGTTAGTCATTCCTGTGATTCTTAGAGACAATGTGCTAACTACCCATTCCCTGCTCTGTCCTGAGATCCTCTAAGCTGAGGAGTTCCCTGATGGTTCTCTGATGACCTTTCTTCCCTTTTGGCTGTTTTCATTCAGATGGTTCAACCGTTTCTAGGCTTAGCCAGTGAGAAGGATCTTCTTTTGGGGCAAAATCTCTGACTCCCTTTTCACATGTGTACACTGAGCCTTTAGTCTGAGTTTGTTTGTTTGCTAAGTAGCCATGAGATTACATTGCTTGACCAGAAGATTTCAGGCATCAAGTTGTGAATATTAAAGAAAACTGAACCTTTCCTCAACAGACCTGTGTGTGTGTGTGTGTGTGTGTGTGTGTGTGTGTGTGTAAGTGGCTTTCTATAGCTTTGCATTCTTCATCCTTAGATTCAACAACTGTGAGTGGACAGTATTTGGAAGATGTTGTGCCTTTTTTCACCATTATTGCCTAAGCAATACAGTCTAACAGTTGTTTACGTAGCATCCATACTGCATCCAGCATTGTAAGTGCCTGTGTAAAGCATAGGGGAGAATACGCATAGGTCATATGCAAATATAATCCCATCTTGGACTTTCGTATGTGCAGAGCCAATCTCTGTAGTTTCAATGAGGTGATTGTAGTGGATGCTGAGGATACTCTTGAGGTTTCTAAGATGTTGGTCAAGAGACGCTCATGGTGGGACCTTTATTGATGATGATGATGATGATGATGATGATGATGATGATGATGATGATTATATACTGAGGTTCAAGCATAGTCTTTGGTGAGACCTAGTTTAGAAAGTTGAAGCGAATCTCCTTTAAAATCTCCGGGGGTCCAAGGACCCCACTATAGGTCTCTGTCCAACTCTGCCAACCAAAGGAAGGTTCTGCCTATCTCCTGAATTCACATATAACAACTGAACTCTTTTCTCTGTTTCTTTGTCTGCTCTTATTTGCATACAATGGTTATACATACTAACGGCTTTCCTTATGACATTTTCAAACTTGTACACAACACATTCTGGTCACATTCACCCCTCATGCCTATTTCTTGTCCCTCCACTCCTGTTGGATTCTTTCCATTTTTCACCTACCTGCTTCTTGGTTTTGGTTGTTAATAGTACATGCTCACTGTAGAGAATGCTGACAGTTCTGTAGAGGTCTCTGTCATCTGCAAGTCTAAGTGTTCTCTTTCTGAACATTTGTTTATGAAGTTCCCTTCACGCAAGTCTCTGCACCTCGTTCAAACCAGCAAACACTAAACTGACATCTAAACTCAGGCCACAGACTGTGCATTCAGAGCAGCAACTGGGGGGCCCTGCTTCAGTTGAATTGTGCCTTACAAGCTGTTCAGGAGAAGGTCAAAAGTGCAATTCAGAGCTCTGAGCCCAAAAAAGGCAGAGGGGCCCCTGAAGGAGTGTGATCGGGCTGCCCCAGACGTCTCTCCGTGAGCCACACCATCTCCAGAAATAACATGTGTGGGTTAAAGCAATAAACAGCACTCAGATCTGGAATTCCAGACAGCCACAAACATATCAGCTTAAATGTAAAGTGGCATTGCTCACAGTACATCTATAATTACATCTTATTTTATTAGTTGGAAAGGGTAATTGCATCCAGAAAACTCCCAATGCAAATGTGCGCTGCTGAGATAGTGCATGTTGCTCTGAGAAAGCAAGGCTGTGAGAGAGTCTCTGTCATGCTGAGTGATCTCCTAGCACACCGCAGATGGCGTGACATCTGGAGTGGAGAAGAGCAGGACAGGAGCAGTTGCCAGCACTCAGGTTGGCCGAATCTCTTGTGAACTCTTGTTAATTTCCCCATTCCCTTTCCCCTCTGTTGAGGAGGGGTGTGGTTTTGGGAAACTCAAGAAATCAGTTGCATGCTCAGAACCAACACTAAGGCAGTTAGCTTGAGTAGCTAGCTCTGGAGCTCACTGCTGCAAAGGGACAATCTTAATTCACCAGTTTGAGACAGTCTTCTTGCTGCCTCTAGCAGATTATCAAAAGCTACACTAGTTTCTACCTAAGCTTCAGAATATAAACTTAATGAATATTTAAACACTTTCATTTAGTAGCTAACAGACAGTGGAAATCAAACTCCATATCAGCGAACATCACATTTTTTTTTTTTTTAAAGGATCCATCTGAAATGTCGTTACCACGATAGAAAACCTCCCTGAAAGTCTGGAGAGTGCTTTGATTAAGGTACCCAGCGACTGCTTATCAGCAGCAATGGAACCGCACGGAAAGGCCCAGAGAGGTTGAGGAGTGATACAGAGCAATGCACCCACTCTGCTTTTGGCCACTCAGTCTCGTTGCTTTTGTGGACCCACAAACGACTTCCTAAAAGGCTTTGGGGACACACATATTTCATTCGTATCTTACTATTTCTTTAGACTATCTCTCTTGCCCCGACTGAGTCTCTAGGGCAAGGACCTTTCCTTTATTTGAAATATGGAGTCTTTCTGAGTCCTTCCACCACTATGTAATTGGAACTGTAAAACAGTTGGGGACAGTCTCTTTAAAAATGCCAGTAAAAACTGAGGGACATTATTAACCCCAACTCCTGTAAACATCTAGTGAGAAAAGTACAAATTTTTCCCAGTCCCATATAATTTTCATTTTGTAATAATGGATAAAGTTAATATTTGGGGACCAAACAAACAGACAGACAAACAGACTTTTGTAAGCCTTTTGGTTGCTTCTGTTCCCTCAACTTTAAAAGTTAGTGCTTGGTTCACATACCCAGTCATCATCCATTTCTCAGTATTTATAAAATGCCTGGGGTGGACCAGCCACTGTAGTAGTGTGCTCTGTGTATGCGAAGGAGAACAAGTCTCTGTCACTGGTGAAGATGGAGTCACTAGTGGGAGATGAGATGCTGTGTGGGGGGACAAGAACAAGATGTCATTCAAAGACAGTCTGAAAGATCACTACTTAACAAGACCCCTGGGAGTGTTCAGAGCAGATAAGGAAGCCCAAGCTGACCTTTGAGAGATGGGGAAAGTTCCAGAAGTCTGATAGGGCTGAGACAAATGAAAAAAAAAATCCCAAAGTTTGTTAGATTTGGCAATAAGGGGCCACTTTTATCATCAGCTAAGCAGTGTCAGTAGAGTACTGGACATAGAAGCTGGACTGTAGCTGGCTGGTACATGACAGGAGAGTGAGTGCAGATGATAGGTAGAGACAGGCTGGCTGCTGGCTGCTGGCTGCTGGCTGCTGGCTGCAAAGTCTTGGGGTTAAAGGAGGTCTTTGGGTTTTAATTTAAACACATTTTTATAAGCTTTGAAACTCTGCCCAGTGTTCCAACAGCAAAGAAAAGGATGAGAAGTCAAGGCGGGGGGGGGGGGGGGGAAGTGGGTAGGCACTGAGAGTGGAAGGTTCAAATGAGCATGCCAGTCATTCACAGAGGGTGGGAGTCTCCCAGGAAAGCAGGCTGGGGCGATTGTGGCCTGTGGAGCTGCATCTTGTTTCATGGCCCATCTGGAATCAGAAAGTCACTTTCCTTCCAGCCTGGAAAGCCTTCAGTCAGGATAGAAGGCAGGCATCACATGCTGTGGTGTCAGTAAGGGTGACAGACAGGGACTCCCAAAGCCTGCTGAGTCCATGTTCGTCTAAGTGGGCAGCTGCTGTTTAGCTCCAGACATGTTCATCGTGGGAAAATGCAGATCCAGTGTTTCTGGGTCAAACAAAACATCAAAACAAAACAAACAAAACAGCAAATAAACCCAAACCACCCAGAATCTGGAGTTTTTAATGTGAAATTTCCCAATTTTGAACTGTTGGAAAATATTAAAGGCAATGTTCTAGTAGGAGGAGGGAGAAACGAAGGAGCTGTTGGCGGTTAAAGGCCTCAGAGCGCAGAGCGCCAGTTCCCATTAAGGTGCAGTTGACTACACTCTACTGGATAGCCCTAAACCTAGGAGTATATGGGTTGAAAAATTTAAAAAAATCAGAAAGAGGAGTGGGGTGGCAGAGGTGGATCTGGGAGGAGTTAGGGGGAAGACCAGAACATGAATTCTATCAAAATACCTAATATGCAATTCTTAGCAAATTAATAAATATCGTGTGCAATAAATAAATGAACATGAAATCCAAGACCAAAAGTATCCTTCATTGTAATAACTTTTATAACTATGGCAGAAAATGTAAGCGTTTATTTTACTACCTCCTACTCTCCTGTAGATAGTCAAGAAATAGTGAAATTATTGATTGCATTAATCCTTTGGACTTAAACAAGCACAAACAAACACACAAACAAGAAAACAGTCATGTAAGAGTTCGCAAAAACATGCCTGCTGATCTTGTCGTCTTCCTGGACACCAACTTGCCGTGTGTGATTTAGAATACCTCTTTTAAAGTTGAGGGTTTGTTTGTTTTCTCCATCCTGGAGCCCTGTCCCTTTTTGTACAACCACAGAGAAAAATGTTAACATGGAAAACAGCATGAAGATCTGGAGAAAGAAGCACCATAGCGCATTTAGTCTTCCTAAATTGTGTTAAGGGCTACAACCCGCCAGGACTTTAATTTATAAGCTGGTTCTCTTACGTTCACATGTAATCCTGAGATTTCCTTTGCTGACTTTAAAGTTTTCCGAAATGTTGTACTGTTCTTGGAACCAGAAAGGACTTAATCACATTGCTTATTAATAAAAATAGAGTAAAAAAAAATAACTTAAAAATGGATCCTTGTACCATAGGATGAGACTGAAATATTATCACATATACAAACAGGGAAGATGGCTACATGTGCCAAAGGAAAGGAGCACTTTTATAATTTACTCTCTGCTTGCCTATGACAACCAGCCATTTGTCTGTGACAGGATAAGGAAGGGTGTACCTTGCAGTAAGGAAGGCTCACTTTAAAGATCAGATGAATCATGCTCCCGACCCCCAGCAGGACACAGTGTGAGGGTGTGTCTTCTCAGCCAGCACACTGACGGCTAGGCCCGTCGTGGAGTTTCTGATTTAGTAGGCTTGGAAAGCAAATTTCTAGGTTGTGGGAATGCTACCTGTCTGAGAATACCCTCTGAAAAATCAAGTGTTTTAGAATGTCTCCAGGTTTTACCATGCCTCCATCCAGACAACACTATACGCATGTTTATTTAAGCTAAGCACTGTTTTTATTACAAAAAGTTGATCTATACTGTGGACCACTGGACTGAAGATCTGACAGTACATGTTTGAGAACAGGAAATCCTTTGTCTAAGTAGGAGGGAAGGCCCAGGTTGTCTGTTCTCTGTTCAGGTTGTCTGAAACGCCTGCCTTTCCTGTTGGTGCTTTTCTACATTCTACCAGGAGGGGGCAGTAAAAGGAGCCTGCAGGACCGTCTATTTCCGGAAGAGGAAGTGGTTACTTATGCTGGGGATGTCTTCCTCTGTTGCTATAACCAGCATTTTGGCGGTTTTTTTTCTTTTCAGGGTTATTGTAGTTCCAGACTCAGGTGTTTCCTCTCAACAAAACCATAGTGTCTACCTTCACTGGCCCTCTCCCTCCTACTGCTGATGACGTCCATACCGTAAGACTCTGGGGAGCCTTAACTTACTGGAGACCCCCCACCCCCAGTGAACACCATGGAATCGGGGATCAGTGCAAAAAGCAAGAGGAATTTATTGATCTAGCATGCTGGGGTTGCCCTGCACACCAAGGAGGAGAACGACTCGGTTCAGCCAGTTCAGCTAGCATTTATAGAGCAGCAGCCATTAGGCACAATGTGATTGGCAGAACAGTGTGACTTTTAAACTGATTGGTCTTTAGGGAATGAGGCAGTAGGGGCTTCATCAGCCCCTCCCTTCCAGCCTATCTGCTCTCTAACCTGTTTCTTCCAGGAGGGGAGGAGCGCCAACGTGCTCGGGGTCTTGGTGGAATTTTCCAAAGTTCCTGAGCTGACTTCTTAAATGTACTATCCAGGTAGCACATTTTTTGGAGTCTGGATCCTTACTCTGCGGTGTCTCTATTCCAGGCTTCCAGGTACTAATTCTAACAATTCCAGTTACTTCTCTGTATCCCTACAACCTGAGGTGTGGTGACTGTCTCCTTTGGTAACTGCTTCCTAGGCTCTCCTTTGCGTTTTTCAGTATCTGTTTAGAGGATTTCTGTATTAATTTCTCACTATTAAAAAAGCAACCAGTACATTCACTTTACTGGCATCTGTCTGTCATACTGGGCTGTACTTCATGCCACAATCCTTAAATTCTAGTGCTTTAAAAATCACAGAGATGGGCTGGAGAACCGGCTGCTCTTCCAGAGGTCCCGAGTTCAATTCCTAGGAACCACATGGTGGCTCACAACCATCTGTAATGGGATCCAATGCCCTCTTCTGGTGTGTAGGTATACATGCAGATAGAGTACTCATATACATAAAATAAATAAAAACCCACCAAGGAAACACGTGAACCCTCCTCCCCCACTATAGTTGTAATTACATGGAATACTTAGAGTAGAATTACCTTGCACTATTTTTAAAAAGGCACATTCCTGGGTCCCACCTCTAAGCTTACTGCATTTTAAATAAACTTTCTAGATGAGTGTCTATGGTTAATAATATTTTTTTTCTTTTAAAACTTATCCCTTATTATTAGTGTTTGATTTATGTTTGTTTTGTGTGTGTGTGTGTGTGTGTGTGTGTGTGTACACATGCCACAGAATGTGTATAGAGGTCACAGGACAATATTAGGAATTGGTTCTCTTCTTCCATCTTTATGTGTGTCTGAAGATCAAACTCAGATCATCAGGTGAGCACTTTTATCCACTGGGCCCTCTCACTGGCTCTCTGTCTATCTATCTATCTATCTATCTATCTATCTATCCATCCATCCACCTACCAATCTATCATTGATGTACACATGTATGTATCTATGTTATCTATCTGTGTAATGTGTGTATGTAAATGCATGGTTCACAGGTAGAGGTCAGAGAAGAACTTTGTGGAGCTGGTTCTCTCCTTCCACCTTGATTTGGGTTCTAGGGATTGAACTTGGTTGGTTGGGCTTACTGCAAGCACTTTTACCTGCTGAACCATCAAGCAGGCACACTAACTTGGCCAGACCATGGTGATGTGGACAAGCACCACTTTACAGCTGTTTCTCTATTTGTAATGGAGTTCTATCCCAGACAACCCATTGTGAGCTGGAAAGCATTTATTTAAAAGACCTGATCTACTAATTATCATAGTGTAGTAACATGGCGCACACAGGTTACCAAACATTGCCTTGTGATCATGTGACTGTGGCTTGTGCCATTTGGCCCCTGTCTAGAATGTGTAACAGTACAATATTGTGCTATAATCCAAGTCCTAAATGTCCCACCAAGATGCATACATTACAGGCTTGGTCCCAGGGTAGCACCGATGGCAACTGATAGAATCTTTTGGAGTTAGGGTCTGATGGGAGATACTTAGGTCACTGGAGAAATGACTTTGAAGTGGGGGATGGGATCGTAGCGTATCTTTCTTCTCACTCTTGAGGTAAGCCTTTTGCTCTGCCACATGCTCCTTCCACAAGCCCAAAGTAATGGGGCCAAGAAAGTATGTGCTGCACCTTCAAAGCTGAGAGACAAATAACCCTTTTCTTCTTTCATATCACTTATCCCAGTGTTGCATTGCAGCATCAGGAAGCCACAGGCAATGCTAGCTTAGGAAATGCTCAGAAGGTTTCACTTCCACTGGATGTAGCCACCACACTTCATCTTGAAGTAGAAAAAACCCAAACCATCACAAATTAGAGAGCATCTGCAGATACTGCTGGGAAGATATTTTTAGATGTGGTCAACATTTCTATTAGTAGGCCCTGAGTAAGCATATTTTCCATGATGTGGACAGCTGTACTGATCCAGTCAGATCTATCAGATTAGGCCCACTGGAGCAAGAACTGAGGCTTGGGGAAGAGAAGAACTCTGATCTTGTGAGTAAAACTTGGATATCTGCTTGAATTTCCAGTCTCCAGGAGCCACCCTTCAGAGCCAACTTTCTTCCGTTTTTAGTCTGGTGACTTTCCATATGGAGTCTTGATCTGATGGCTCCCCATTCTCTCATTGGTCCTGTTTCTCTGGAGAATTCTATTCGTATAGTGAATGTGGAACTCTGAGCCTGCATTTTAACTGGCACCTGTGTGATTATGATGGATCAGCCCACGAAGCTTTCAGGTGAGGGAGAGCAGAGAGCAAAGGACACCATAAAATGGCTATGAAATACTTCAAACAGTTAGTCCATTTGTGTTTAATTTAATCTCCATTCCCGTGTGCCTGCTATGAGCCTGGGGTCCATTCATATAATGGGAGTACTGTAGCCCTTGGGTAAATCTGAGCAGCTCTCTGTAGAGTAATGTGGTTTCACTCAAAGGCTTTGTAGGATGCAGCTTCCTTAGCAATGGGGAACACGCACGTGCACATTCTAAAGCTCCCTTCCCTTTCTCCAGCAGCATTCGACTCTGACAGCAACCAATACACCATTGAAGAGTGACTCGACATATTGAGAACACAGCTTCGTTGACAAAGTTAGGTCTCAATATTTTATATTATTATTTTATGTTTGTAGAGACTTTTCTCTTATCCAGGAAAATTATTTTAAATTCAGTTCAAGAAAGCACTTAGTCTTTGACGGTCACTGTGTTAAGTAACTCCCTTCAGGAGCTAACAGTTCAGGGAAGAAAAGATTGATAGTCACCTAACCATAAGAGTTCAGAGAAGAAGCAGCTGAGACCCCTCGGAGGCAGAGACACACCACTGTGTGATCTCCAGTCCAGGCTAGGGTACGGAGTAAGACCTGACTCAGACAAACAGACTGAAGGATGCTCAGCCCTAAATGGAACACGTATCATGCACCCTCCTCCAAAGGCTCAGAGATCACCGTGGAGAGGCAGTAGAGTGAGTGCAAGAGCCAGAGGTTGTGCATGGGTTCAAGGAAACAGTGGTTGCTGGCCATAGCAGGGAAGATGTGAAGTCACAGAGTGTGGCGGACTCCTTGCTGACAAGTAGAAATAAAGCTGTTTGAGGGAGATACCACTGAGTATTTTTTAAAGAAAGTTTGTTTTGTTTTTATTTCCGTGTATGTCTGTGTGCCTATTTGAGCACACTAATGAAGATGCCCGCAGACGCCAGAAGAGAGTGTTAGATCCTCAGAGCCACAGTTAACTGGCTGTGAGCTGTCTGAGGAAGGTTCTAGGAACCAAACCTGGATCCTCTGAAAGAGCAGTGAGTACTCTTACTCACTGTTCTTATGGAGCCATCTCTCCAGACCCATTATTGACTCTTGATCCCAGACTTTACTGTGGAGTTGAAAAGGATCCTGCTATTTTCTATTCACCCCCATTTAGCATAAAAAACAAACAACAAAACCCCCAAAACAAAAACCAAATAACCTTTGATGTGAGTGTTTTGCCTTGATGTGTGTACCAAATGCATGCAGTACCCCTACAGACCAGAAGAGGGCAACATCAGATTCCCCAGGGACAGGAGTTACAGAAGGCTGTGAGCTGCCCTGGGTGTTAGGTGTTGAATCTTGGTCCCCTGGAAGGGCAGCATCCCTTCAGTCCTATCCCCAGCTAGTTTTAGAACAGGGCTTTTCTCATGTGTCACATGAGCTTTGTACAAGGTGTGGTCAGAGGTTTGTTCCCTGCTAAAACTTCACACCCCTCCCACTCCCCCAGCACACCCACAACAGGAGAGGAGAAAGCATTATGAAGAACCCTGGGATGCTGCTACATGGTGGGATACAGACAGCTTGGTGGAGGAATCTGTTCAACCTTATTGCTTACAGGGGAGACCAGCAAAAACTTGGCATGTCAGCCTTAATTAAACACCCAAGTTTCTGGCAAGGGCACATGTCTGTTTCCTAAGCTTGAGCGACTCCTTGCACGTATCCCTGGTGCACTCTTGATTCATTTTCTGCCATCACAAGCCTTCCCACCACAGGACTCTCACGCATCATTTGTTAACAGCGGCAGATGCTCTCCTTTCGTCTTCCCTGAAGATGAAGAGTTTACTTCAAGAGAATGCCTTTCATGTGTATTCTTTGGTTGGTGGTCCAGTCTCCTGGAACACTGGGGGGTCTGGCCAGCTGACACTGTTGCTCCCTCCATGGGGCTGTAAACTCCCTCAGATCCTTCAGTCCCTTCTCCAACTCTTCCATCTGGGACCCCATGCTCAGTTCAACAGTTGCTGTGAATTGAATCATGGGTGTTCCAAACTTTTGGGCTAATATCCACTTATCAGTGAGTACATACCGTGTTCATTCTTTTGTGACTGTGTTACCTTGCTCAGGATGATATTTTCAAGTTCCATTCATTTGCCTGTGAATTTCATGAAGTCATTGTTTTTAATAGCTGAGTAGTATTCCATTGTGTAAATGTACCACATTTTCTGTATCCATTCCTCTGTTGAGGGACATCTGGGTTGTTTCCAGCTTCTGGCTATTATGGTGCTGGCCACATATGTGGCAGAGGAGGGCCTTGTTGGCCATCAGTAAGAGGAGAGGCCTTTGGTCCTGAGAGTGTTAGATGCCCCAGTATAGGGGAATGCCAGGGAGGGAAGACGGGAGTGGGTGGATGGGTGGGGGAGCACCCTCATAAAGGCAGTGGGAGGGGGATGGGATAGGGGTTTCCAAAGGAGAGACCTGGAAAGGGGAAACATTTGAAATGTAAATAAAGTATCAAAAAAGAGGATGCCTTTGTTTCTCCTCAGTGGCTCCAGGACTCTCTTGTTATTTGGTGGTACAAGTTTTCTTTTTCCTGCATAACTTAACCTTCTGCCTGTGAGTTGGACCTAACTCCCTTCTCTCCTTTTATGCATTGCTTTGACTTTCTCTTCCAACCAACACCCCTCAGATCTCCCCTTGTTTAGTTCCCTCTGCCTAGAGACATATTCACATCACTCCTAAGAGGGGAAGCTACTTTGAAACCACCAGCTTTGTAGAACACAGCGTGTTCAGCTACCGGATCCTAACCTCCTCTTTATTCCCCCTCCGTCCTGTGGATTCGGGGAGGCTAGAACTACATTTCCCAGAGTACCCCTGCAGTCATGAACTTGAATATAATTTAATTCTCTTGTTAAGGGTTACCTTTATTTAGAATAAAATAAAATATTGGGAAACCAGATGGACATGACAGGATAGCCATGGAGGCCCATGCTTTCTTTGTAGCAGGGTTATGGCTTCTGATTTAATCTCCAGGCTTCCTAGGTTTATAGCACCCTGGTCACAGTAAGGCCAACAGCTTCCTTGGTGGCCTGATTCTGTTATGGCTTTGGGAGTCATTCCTGGAAACTGAGCTTTTGAGTCTGTCTTTTTCAGACTTCCCATTTATTTGGCAAGCCATTTTATAACTTGTCATAAATAGTCTCTTTTCTCTTAAACTGGTTAGAAAGTGATGGCCTAGTGTTTAGAGGGTTCTGTACGATGGTCTGGCATCACCTGAACATGGGTGGTGACATCACATGAGCCGACTCATGGATGACTTGGAGGAGCAATGGATATTGATCTCTGTGCACAACACAGCTGCTCACTGGGCTTGCAGAAGCAGATCGCCTGACTCATAGACAAGATCTAGTGATTTGGGCCAACTTGAAGAGATTTAGAAGGAATGCCCTTGGTTATCATCGACAAGGAATCTGAGGCATAGATTCATGGATCAGCCTCACTAAACAGGAAGAGCATGGGTGTGTCCCATGTGTACTAATCTGAGAGTGACATCAGTGAGGATGACCTAAATAATCACAGGGGAAAGGGGTCAGTCCTATATGATTCTGTTGGCATCCTCACTAGCATTTGCCCTTGCCCATTGGGGTCAAGCACCAGGTGACCCCAGCAGCAGGGCAAGAGGTCATGTGTAGGACATTAGCTTCCATGCACCAAAGGGAATGGGGATACGGCATAGCTGACTTCCTAACCTGCTCGCAGCAAAGACTGTAATATCTCATCACTTCTCGGGAACCAGCCGGTGACTGTCGGGCCATTGATGACATTTGACCGTGTCAACTGAGGAAGGGGTAACACTTACTTTGGACTCAGCTTCCCCATTTCTGCCAAAATCACCATCTATGAGGTCTTGCAATCCCTTGTTCTGTTCAGTATTGCTTCTGACCAATGAACTCATTTTATAGCCAGTGAAGTTTCTGCTCATGCAGTCCACTGGTCCTCAGAGTTTCCCCAACTCCCTGAAGCAGCTGGCCAGAGAGATCAGTCTTTTAAGATGTAGTTGGAGGGCCAACTGGGTGAGAACACCCAACATGGCTAAAACAGTGTCCTTAGAATCACGATGTTGCTGTAAATCAGCAAGTAATGTCTATGGTGTTTTTGTTCTCCTAGCCCAGATCCCAGCATCCAAGAGATGAAGGAGTGGAAATGGGGAAGCCTCCATTCATTCTAATCCTGAAATCTGTGTCCTACCCCATGACTTTGAATTCTGCCAGTTGGAAGACTTGGTCCCACCAGGAGGGCCCAGGAATGGTTCTGTGAAGCTGGTCTTCATATTGCCCTCTGGGTATTTGAGTTTCTCAGGCCCCAGAATGAATAAGCAGTAGTGGCCATTGGGTAGAGGCAAGAAACACTGAACCAGTTAAAGAGACTGAGTCTGACTTATTGCGGCTTGCTGCTGGACAACAGAGGCTGAAAGGAATACCCGTGAGCTGAAGTGCATGTTGGAGATCACAGGCGTGTGGGCTTAGTAGAAGAAGAAGGCATAAATCTCAACTACAACCACCTGACTCGTTGCAGCAAAAAGAATTGCCAGTAAAAAGAATTATATCATTGTTAGTATTCCTTTCTTACTTGAATATTTTCCCTCATCTAGTTCCCTATCATCAGTTACAGTAGTCAAGCCATAGGATACCAAAAGAGGGACTAACTTAATTAGACCATCCCGTGATAGATAAAACAGCTTTGTATGTTTCAGAGGAGGACTTACCTCATGCCTCTATTTGAACAACAATTAAGGGTAGTGAGACAGAAGTGTGACTTGGTCAGTTTTTCTTTCAAATACAGGACATTTTAAAAGGGACATATCACCCAGGGAGGACTGTGGAGTGTTGTTACAGACTTCCTAGAGTGTCCTTGTCTGTGGCTTGAGGTTAGGGTCATGGTAGAGTTGGTTACAAGACAAATGTGTGCAGGGTTTGGAAGGTGGAATGGTGCAGTAGGTGATAGTCTCTGAAGCCTGGCATGATAGCTGCCCTGTTGTTAGTCTCCTTGACAAGACAGACTCTACCTCTCCCTGTCTCCCACTGAATCTCCCCATTTGGTTTCTTTGAATCTCAGGTCAGCTTCCTCGTAAAGGATGTGAATGTTTTCTGTGTACCCAGCTGAGGTTGAAATGGGGAGAGCAAGATGCAGCTTCCAAGTAGTCCTCATGGGTGCCCTACTGCATGCCCATCTATTCTTTGACTTCTAGCAACTTCAGACCTGCACCAGAAACATAGAAAGTGTACTGACTGGTTTTGTGTGTGAACTTGACACAAGCTGAAGTCCTCAGAGAGGAAGAAAAACCTCAGTTGAAGAAATGCCTCCATGAGATATTTTCTCAATTAGTGATCAATGAAGAAGAGCCCAGCACATGGTGGGTGGTACAATCCTTGATTGGTGGTCCTGGGTTCTATAAGAAAGCAGGCTGAGCAAGCCATGAGAAGCAAGCCAGTAAGCAGCATCCCTCTATGGCCTCTGCATCAGCTCCTGCCTCCAGGTTTCCAGACAGCCTTCCAGGAATCCTGCTTGAGTTCCTGTCCTGTCTATAATCTGGAAGTGTAAGCCAAATAAACCCTTTTCTCCCCTAACTTGCTTTGGTCACGGTGCTTCACTGCAGCAATAGAAAACCCTGAGATAGGAGGCACAGTCTTCTGCTAAATTATTTACCCTTTCTACAATTTCATAAGGTCAGTGCCTATGCTGATCCTTTTATGCCACATTGTTTTTCTGTTAAAACCCTCTGTGAACATAAATTAATTTAAAACAAAACAAAACAAAACAAACCCTCCAAATCCCCACTAGTATAATTTATAGCCTTCTATTTAACAAACAAACTTAAGTGATTTAATGAACTAGTTTAAAGTTTTGTTCTGGGCCCCTTCACCAAACACTTGTTCCCCAAGTACAGCTGGCTAGTGTTTGCTAGCTATTGTATGTGGGCAGCGGCAGAGAGTTTGTGGGAAAACTAGACATGCATAACACAACCAAATATGCAGAGTGACTTTCATTACATGTTTGTGCTACCCCCTCCTGCAATTGTCTTCAGCATCCAGAATCATTTTTTACATACGGAGGTATCGATAAATATTTGCTGGATAAATTACTAGATATTTTGGCCCATTTTATGGCTTCCTTTTTTGTAGGTTTTTGAGATTGTTGTCTCATATTTATATTTCTTCTTCCCTCACTGGCCTTTCTCTCTGAAACCCAGCCTTCCACAGTGTCTGCTCTCTGCTTACTCCCTCTTTACAGGTTATATTTATTTTTGAAATAAATATGGAAGACATCCTTAAACTGTATCAGGAAATCTATCAGTTACTTGTAACCCAACAATGAACCAGTGAAGCTTCATGTCTACTCTTCTGTCATCTCTTCAAGTCTTCTTACCTCTGTGAGGACAGCTTTCAAAGTTTTTGCTTCCCCCTTTGCCTTTTAAAAGAAATATCTCTGCTCAAACCCAACCTGCCCATCACAGAGCTTGGGAATACCTTCAACTCTTCTTCCCCTCACCTGCTGATAACCTTCTGGTCCCATGTCTCTTGAACATGTTCTCTGTCCCGAAATCTCTTGGTCTACACTGGTCTATTTCTTTCACTGGTTTCTATCTTTGGATGTGCATTCCTTCTCTGGTATTTCATTAGGAGCTGATGCTGTTTCTGAAATCTGGAATATCCTTGTTCTTCCTCTAATTGGAATTTATTGATCAGCTGAGCTCCACACTGGAAGTGCCAATGTTCACCTGGTAATAATGTCACTGACTTTCCTTGTTTCTTACCTGCATGTTTTGTGTCTCACATTAAGATGGTTGTTTGTTTCATTTCCTTGTAGACCAGTGGTTTCTAATGCTGTAAACCTTTAAAACAGTTTCTCATGTTGTGGTGACCCCAACCATAAAATTATTTCATTGCTACTTCATAACTGTAATTTTGCTACTGTCACGAATTATAATGTAAATATCTGATATTCAGGATGCCTGGTGTGCAGCCCCCAAGGGGTCATGACCCACATGTTGAAAACTGCTTCCATAGACCTTCATCTCTTTTTCCTGTAGATGATCACCTCATTCAGATGATTTATTCATTTTTATATTTTTGAATGTAGCATGAAACACAGAAAGTGATCATCGAAAGTATCAAGTGAGGTTTTCATTAAAAATACCAAGGATGGACAACAAAGTACTTACCCAGAGAGGAGTCTGTCAGCTGGAACATAGAACCTGGGGCTGCCAGACACACTCATTCAAGGACCAGGCTGGTAAGGGCAGGGGGGAGATGAAGGGGATTCTTGAAAGGTGGGGATAGCATTCAGTTATCAGGACATGTGCACTTGATGCCAGAGTTCATTCTCACAGGGCGCTCAGGAGTCTGGTGTTGACTTCTAGCATTAGATAGAGCTGTAGTCTCTGCTCTAAGTCTCTTTGATGCCACAGTCTCTCAGTTGTAAATGGAAAGAGTAGATGACTTAGGAGAGATTACAGCCGTTGGAAGGACTCATTGGACACCTGACTCTTCTCTCTTGTCTCTCCTTCTCTCGTGACTCAATTGGCACGTTGTATTCCATGGCAGCCTATGAAAGGGAACTTGCAGCAGCTGTTCCCTGTGACTCTGAGTCAGTGGAGAGAGGCCTTGGGCATGTATACACGATCAGCCCTTTGATCTTCAGACTCTGTTACTCTGAAGAACTTTTTTTTTTTCCAAAACAGAGGGAAAATGAAGCTCACTTTTTGTAGGCAGAGATAGTGGTGAAGTGAGTTATTTATGACTTATTGTAAAATACTGCTAGGAACAGCAGGGCAGGAAGGGGCAACTTGGGCGACTGCTGACAGCGGTCTGGGGGAGCTAGGAAAGTGTTCCAGTGAGAGCTGTGTCTGACAATGGCTTAAACCACATCCTCCATGGAAAATACTAACTTGGGAGGAGATGAGATTTCATCTCTCTGTCCAGACCTCAGGATTTCGGCGTTGAGAACTAGAGTGATTTTGGTCAAGTGTTTAGTAGTAGAAGGTGGGTTATTTTTAAGGTGCTTGCTTGTCTTGAGCAGATGTTTTAATTTAGGGTTATTAGCTGTGGATACTGTCTCTACAAAAATACCCCCTCCTTACCTTACGCTCCTGGAATTTCAACCTCAGAACTATACATTCCACTGTGCTTTTTGCAAGGTACATGCCATTGTTGGTTAAAAACATAACAAATGTTTGTCTAGTCGGTAACATTTCTGATGTTCTCGATTTGTGGTTTGCTTTCATTCTGTGGGTAGACAACGATGAGCTAGTGCACCTTCTCTTTACTGATGGAACCACCTTACCTCATGGCCAGTTACAGCCATTGGCCTGTGGAAGGATCAGGCTTCCGACATTTAGAGCCTCCAGTTTACATTATCAATCACATGCTTCCCTTTCAACTCAATCTCCACGAACATTACAACATTACATAGGTAACAAACATCACAGTGTGATGCTGAAGAATGTTACACAGAACCAGAACTTGTGCTTTTTGGCAGATCTTGCTCTGACCAGGGAAAATTTTTTCCAACATATGATTTGGACCGAAAAGACCATTTAAATAGAACAAGGCCACTAAAAAGAAAGAAAAAGAGTGTTTATTATCTACTTTAGATTTCTGTAAATTCAGACCCGAGAGTTTCATATAAAATGTTTAAAATTAGCCTGTACAAAGATGATGAGGAAGGACATAAGGAATTCTTGTGAAAAAAGACAAGGAAGGAAGAGCCTTTGATTGTATGAGACTCTTCTCAGCAGAGAAAGACGAAAGGCAGGCGCAGGGGAACTCACTTCTGTGTTTCCAATTTCTACTCCCAGTGGAAGCTGCTTAGGGGTCCATGGGGCCCGTGGGCCTTACGGAGAATCTCAGCTGACCACCTCTGTCTCTGTAAAGGGGTCTTTAGGCTTCCACTCTGTCTCCTTACATTTTGAGAACAATGTTTGCTTGGTTCTATATCCGAGAGAGTAAAACAGCATTCTGCCAACTAGCAGACTTGGGGAAAACATAAGGTAAAGTATTATTTTGTTAAATCCCAATCCCCCTACCGTGTGTGTGTGTGTGTGTGTGTGTGTGTGTGTGTGTGCAGTCATGCACATGTACTAGAGGCCTGTAGAGGCCTGAGGACCTTGGCCATCAGTTTGTATCTCCCACCTTGTTTGAAACAGGTCCTATGTACGCCGGCCTAGCTGCCCACAGCATTTCAGTCTTCTGTCTCTTTCTGACCTTCCTGTCTCTGCTCCCCTCTTGTTACAAGAGCAGTGGATTACAGATGGCACCGCACCCCCTTCATGTCACTTCTGAGGATCTGTACTCAGGTCCTCATGCTTGCATGGCAGACAAACATTTAACCAATGGAGTCACCTCACCAGCCCACAGTGGCGTCTTCGGGAAGCTTGAGAATTCCTCTTTAGGTTGTAAGTGTGCTTGCTCCATTCATGAACAAAATCAATGTCACTCTATTCTAAAAAAAAAATCACTAATTCACCTAGATAAGAGTAGAAAGTTATTTGCCACATAGAATGGAGAAGAAGCTTAACTTCTCTGGGATTCAATGTCTGCAAAAGAGAGATTTGATAAACACCTTCCCATCTCTGGGAGTAATACTCCTCTTTGGAGTATTAGTTATTCAAACAAATGCACATCTTTTCTCTTAGGAATAGGCCTGCATTTCTGTCATTGATGAATGGATTCTTGAATTGCACAGCCTCAACTACTGGATATGAGTGTACTTCTAAACCACCTGCTGCCTTTGTTGTTGGGGGTGGGGGTGGGGGTTCTTCTGTTCCTGGCATCTTATCCCCATGAACTGTACAGCTCCTGTGAAGCATTGGATGAGATCACAAGCTGCTCATACATTCTTCTTGACTTTCAGAGCAAATGCTGAAGACGTTTAAGCTTTGCTTATCTTAGCTGCAGCTGCCCACAAATCTAGGCCCTGAGCATCACTTTGAGGGTGAGAGCAACAGAATGAGTTATTTCGCAGTGTACTTGTCCCAAACTGTGCACTTTGTGGTTGGCTCTTTGAAGAATAAAATCTGAAATCGGTCTCATGACCAACAAGGTTCTGCTGAAACTAGTACGGGCTGATGTCATCTTCTGCCACTGTCTGTAGTGGTATCTCTTGGATCTCCAGGTGCTCCTGTATTTTGGGTGGGCTACTCTGTTGCTGGATGTTCATGGCTGCCTCATTCTTGTCTTTTGAGAGTCTGCTTCAGTGTGACCTCCTGAGAGAGGGGTGGTGACAGGAAATGGAGTCATTGACCTCATTGAAAAGCAACCTTCATCCACACACCATCCCCTGCGTCCTCCCTCTCCCTCTCCCTCTCCCTCTCCCTCTCCCTCTCCCTCTCCCTCTCCCTCTC
>JADRCH010000009.1:6969074-6999163 GCA_019843965.1 Rhynchomys soricoides
AATGTGTGTATGGGTATGCATGTGAATGTGTGTGCAGATATATGTGAGTGTGTATATCTGTCTCTGTGTGTGTGTGCATGTGTAGTAGGTGACATGACTTACTACTTAACTCTATGATGACCTCTTTGACAGGTTGTGTTGTATGTATCTTGCTTTCTGTGTTCTGTGTTCAAAGTAGGTACCTGAGACACATTTATTGAATTTAAGGCATAGCAGATTTAGTGACTTGCTACCAGGAATGGATTAGACATGCATGGCTAGTGGGATGATTTATTTTTCTTTATGGGTGTCTCCTCAAAATATAATGCATGTGTTCTTTTCCCAGACCATAAAAATAACAACAGGTGCTTAGTGTAAAAAACCGTGGGAAGAAGATAAATAAGAAAAGAAAACGACTCCTAATTCCAACTCTGAATATCTCAGTGTACCCACTCTGGGTATCTCAGTGTACCCACTCTGGGTACTCAGTCTAACCACTCTGGGTATCTCAGTGTACCCACTCTGGGTATCTCAGTGTACCCACTCTGGGTATCTCAGTGTACCCACTCTGGGTATCTCAGTCTAACCACTCTGGGTATCTCAGTCTAACCACTCTGGGTATCTCAGTGTACCCACTCTGGGTATCTCAGTGTAACCACTCTGGGTATCTCAGTGTAACCACTCTGGGTATCTCAGTCTAACCACTCTGGGTATCTCAGTGTAACCACTCTGGGTATCTCAGTCTAACCACTCTGGGTATCTCAGTGTAACCACTCTGGATATACTTCCCATACAGTCGCTGTTACATATTTCAGCATTTTCTCTTTTACATCCCCAGTTATAGAAATTAGGATTATATTCATTGCTGGTATTAACAAAATCAATTGATCTGTATTTTACCTGAATTTGCAATTAAAAAAAAATAGCTTTATTTTGGCTTTTTAGTTATAGGACTATATTTATCAATTAAAATATCTAAGTGCTTTTCATGTCTCATATCTTAGGCAAAACAAATAACATGAACCTACCTTTCAGTTGTCCCCCTGGTCTTAGTAGGTGAAGAGTCTTCTCTCTGCCCCAACAAGGCTTGCTTCATCCCAAGGGTGTTAGGAAGTAGACTATGAAGTAGTCGGAGAAAGAAAAGACAATAACAATGGAGTCAAATACAAAAGGCCATGGTTCTTGGTTCTTCTCAGCCGGTGCTGCAAGACATCTTGATGCACCAGGTCATGATGACAGTCTGGGGATTGGTGATGACCCTGTCTTCACCCTCTGCTTTCTTTCAGTGTAATGACTGTCTTGTTGAAACAGCTGCTGCTGCTGGCGAGCAGACTGTGGTCTGAGTGGGAGCTGTAGGCTGGCATGAGTCTTTGAAGCATACTCTATAAGAAAACTAGGTCCTCAGAGTGCAGAATAGTGGAGCAGACAATGCCTGCTCTGTGGCTACATGCATTTCTGACGATTAGAAACATTTGTGGTCACAGAAAGAAACATGGGATATGGAACATGGCCTTGGTTTATTATGTGGGTTTTTTTTTTTTTTTAAATTAAAATGATTGTTTAGAACAGAGGCACTGGAGCTGTGCAGATTAAGAGAATGAGTTGAATTTTATTGAACAAATATTTATTGATCATCTGCTAGAAGCCAGGCACTGTGCCAGGTGCCAAAAACAGACAGGTCTTATGGTCACCAGGGCTTCACACTTAATTAGGAACTTACCAAGTGAGGACAGAGTTAAGATGGCACATTTTTATATTATATAAATGTGAATAAGTGTGTGTAGCTGTTTTCATTGTAACATCAATTTATAGAAGTCTTTAATTACTTATAGGAGATGCTTTATTCTTTCCCCAACTCCATTTTAGTATATTTTCATAAACTCACAGGTACATGTGATCCTGGCAACAGACCACTATGCTCTCCATCCTCTGGAATGACAGCTTTTGATGTACTGAGACATGTAGAGAGCACAGAGGCTAAGGAAATCCATTCACTGACAAGCACATTTTCCTATGTGGAGAACAATAAACCAGCATCCTGAGACAGGGACACATGTGCTAATTCAGCTCTGTCCCTCTTCATATAGGAGGAGTCCAAGAGATCAAGAGAGATGACTCAGATCCTCCACTCTGAGCCTCAACTGTATCCTGAAGACCCAAGACTTCAAACTCCTTAGCCCAGGGACTGTGGATCCAGGGGAAGATCTCATAAGGGTTTCATCAATAGGTGTTGGCTACTCACCATGCTAGGATGTGTACTCATGTGAATGAGACTCCTGCCCGAGCTAAGCATTGATTGTAGATTGTAAGCAGTGAGAAGGTACCTAGATCTTCACAAATATTAGGCATGACCTGCAGGTGGCCATGAAAACTTCTTCACTGTGTAGATGAAGGCAAGATATCTTTCATTAGATCGAGGCTTCTGACTATTAATGGCTCCTGCATAGTTAAAGACTTCTTTAGACAAAGAGTCAGCTTGATCATTTATTTCATGCATCATTGTAGTCTTTGAAACGATGGATTACATCTTAATCCTGCACACATTCTTAAGATGAGGACTCCATCTGGGAGGAAAAAAAAAACTTTCCATGGAAAAGGCTGGGTCCCACATGTCCAAGCTCTTTGCCAAGTGCTTAACAGAACACGCAATTGTTGGTAAGAGACACTGGGGTCCTCTGGAGAGACCAAAAGGACACCACTAGGACCTCACAGCAGCCTGGCATGCACATTGATTGGCTCGGTTTGGATTGCTCAAGCCATTTGCTTTAAATAATCACAGATCAACACTCTTTTTTATGTGTTGCTCATTTTCATTTTTAATTTCATTAGTTTTTGAAATAATTGAGGGTGCTTTCCTGTCTACTTTACCATTTTCCTTGGGGTTGATTCCGATTATTGAACTTCAGAGTAATAAAGTTTTCTCCTTTTATATTTTCATGTATTTGTTCTTTTAATTGTATATTTTTATGAGGTATAGTTTCATATTTGACATATGTATGCAATGTGTACTGATCAAATCAAGAAAGTTAACATTACCCTTTCCTTGGCGGTTTCAGACTAATGGATGATAATTGTACATATTTATAGGGTACAGTGTGATACTTCTATTCGTGTATACAATGTGTGCTGATTAAATCAGACAATGTTTCTATCTCCTCATCATTACTTTGTGCTTGTAGTCTTTAAGCTTCTCTCTTCTAGTTATTCAGGAAATAAATCATAGATAATTGCAAGCTGTAGTCACCCCATTTGCTGTAGAACATTAGAATGTATTACTTCTTTTATTTGAGGTACAGAGAATTGAACCTGAAGCTTTGTACATGTTAGAATAGTACTCTATTTTTGACCTATAGCCTCAGCCCTTTTTATTTTACTTTCTATTTACAAAATGCATTTTATTACATTTATTTATATGACCTTATGCATCTATGTGTGTGGGTGTGCATATGCCAAAATGTGCATGTGGAAGTCGGAGAAGAACTTGTAGAAGTTGCTTTTCTCTTCCTACCATGTGACTCCAAGCATTGAACTCAGATAATCAGTCTGGGCAGCAAGCATCTTTATCCATTGATTTATCATGCTGGTCCTATATTTCCTATTTTTGAGACAGGATCTTACTACATTGCCCAAGCTGGGCTTGAACTTGCAATCTCCCTGTTTCAGCCTCCCAAGTGACTGTGATTATAGGCTCATGCCACTGGGCAGAACCTATTGCTTCTAGCACTGTTATATATCTGGGATGGATAAGTGTTTTGCCCTATGAGCCAATCTCCCAGAATCCTTGAATCCACTTTGTAATGAATCTGTCTTCATGCTGCTCTGCAAACACAAGGAATCAAAGCAGTTTTTCCTGAGCCTCATACTGTTCAAAAGCCATAACACACGGCAGATTATCCTTTGCTTTGGGACTGGCTACAGAATACTGTACTTCCAGCACAGATGGGGATCTGACACCAGGGTCCTTTGCTGTCACTGTCTCACTTTGTAGGTGAAAAGGATCTAGAGAAGAGAAATGCTTTACAACGTTATAGACCAAGTAAATGGCAATCTCCGACTCTGACTCCATGGTGCTTTGGAAAGGAACTAGAAGGGTCTTTTTAACTTCCTGGAATGTAGTTAATGAAAGAAAGTTTTATGGCAGCTCGTGCACCAGCCAAGCCTGGTGAGTGTGAGTGTTCTAGATCCTGGGCTATCAGATCTGTTCACATACTCCCAGACATAGCTCACTGTGCATGCCAGCCCAGGCAGAACCAGCAAGACATCCCCTTCCCATCATTTATTAATTACCAGCGAATTCCAATCAAAATCAACACTGAGTATCTGAAGGACTGACCTACCAACTCTTCATACCTGATCTGAAATCAACCAAGTTTGAGCAGCAACAAAACCCAAAACAACTTCAATGCAACAGAGGCAGGCTAGAATCTACGTCAAATGCACAGCCCATGAAAGATGTTCAAATGTCCAAGATACAGCATAGAAACAAAAAGAATATGAAAAGCAAAGAGTATGCTTCCTGCAAGCCCACTATTCCTACTGGGATGCTCTTCAATGAGAATTACCTAGATGAACTCCAGGATACAGAATTTAAGAGAACAATAAACTTGGTCAAGGAATTCAAATATCAGACTTTGAAGATGTAGTAGAGGACTTGGATCACTCAAACAAAGCATACAATAAATTAAAAACAACACATAAAAACAATATATAGGAAATTTGAGATAACATGGAAAATCTCTGAGTAAGTCAGATCTATGAATTTGGCATAAAAGGAATAGAAGGAGGAGGAGAATCTCAAGTCAATGACAGACCAGATACTCAAGAGGTTCATAGAAGAAAGCTTCCCTGGATTAAAGATCTTCTATAAAGAAAGAAGAAGCACATAGAACATTGTACTTAAACAGTGAGTAAACAGCACAAAGAAATGGTATTGGAAGCTACAAAGGAAACACCACGAGTCACACAAAAAGGATACTCACCAGAATAGTATCTGGCTTCTCATTTGAAGCTTTAAATCCAGAAGAGCCTAGAGCAATATATTCCAAGGTTTAACACAACCCCAGATGACTTTACCCAATTAAACTATAGCCATAGTTGAAAGAGAAAGAAAAATGTTACATGATATAAATGGACAAAAAGATTCATGCCCACAAAACCAACCTTACAGAAAATACTGGAAGTAATACTTCAGACTAAAGAAAGGATGAATATAGTTAAAAGGTTACAGAAAGAAAATAAATTAAAATATAGTTACAAAAACACAAAATTAGACTAAGAACACAAACAAAAACCAGAAAAAGCAAAACAAACCAAAACCAAAATAATAGCAATGAACATACCTTTCAGTAGAAACTTTAAATATAAATGGCCTCTACTTTCCAATCAAAAGACATAGATTCGTTGACTGGATGAACAAATACAGAGCATCTTTCTGTGTTCTATAAGAAACACTATTCAAGGCTAGGCACTAGGTCAGAGTGAAAGGATGGAAGGAAGTAGTCCAAGCAAGTGGAAGAGCAGCCAGAGGCATTCTAAGACTTGCTAAAAGAGTTTTCAATGAAAACTAATTAGAAGAGATAAATAGAACAGTTAATTATGATGAAGGGAACAATTGGACAAGAGCACTTACAATTATGAACAAAGTACACCAAACTCTAGCACACACAATTTTGTTGAAAGCATGCAACTGGACTTCAACACACAGATTAACCTCAACTTAGTAATTGTAGGTGATTTCACTATCCACTTTCTTCAATAGATGGGTCATCTGAACAAAACAAGAACAGAGAAATATTATATGACATGATATGTCAAATGGACCTAACAGATATCTACACAATAGTCTACCCAAACACTAAAGAATATACATTCTACTCAGCGACTGATGACATTTCTCTAAAATAGAACACATACTAGAACAGAAAACAAATCCCAGCAAATAAAAACCTGAAATAATTCTGTGCAATGTATCAGAACAGAATGCAAAAAAGCTAAAAAGTCAAGGGCAAAAGAATCGGTAGTAACTACATAAAATCATGGAGATTCGGCAAGTCATTACTGAATGATGAATGGGTCAAAAACAAAAATCACCAAAGAAATAAAAAAAATTCCTGGAATGAAATAAAAATGAAAACACAACCCATAAAACCTCTGGGAGATATTAAAAGCAGCCCTAGGAGGAAAATTTATAACTCTAAATGCCTACATTAAAAATTAAAAAGAGCACAAATAAATGACTTAACAGCACAACTCAGGAATTTGGAAAACCAAGAACAACTTAATTCAGAATCCTGTAGACAAGAAGCAATAACAAAAATCAGAGCAGAAATCAATGGAACAGAAACAATGGAAACAAAATAAAGAATCAATTAATCTAGGGGCTAGTTTGTTTGAAAAGATAAACAATATAGATAGACCATTGGCTCAATTAACCAAAAGAAAGAGATGCCCCAAGTTAAGAGAATCAGAAATGAACAAGAAACATTACAACAGTTGTCACAGAATTTCAGAATATTATAAAGAAGTATTCTAAAAACTTATATTAAGTTAGAATATCTCAAAGAAATGGATAAATTTCTAGATTAATTGAAATTACCAAGGTTAAGCCAAGAAGGGATCAACAATGTAAACAGACCCATAAAAACTAGGAAGATTGAAAAAAAAAAAACCTTCAGAATTAAACAAGAAACCCCCTAAAATAAATATCAGATTCAGATGAATTCACACAGAATTCTACTAGATCACAATGATTTACAACCAATACGTTTTAAGTTATTAAAGAAAGAAAGGAAGAAAGGAATGAAGGAGGGAGGGAGGAAGTGAGAAAGAGAGGAAAAAAGAAGCAAAGGATACTTCCAAACTCCTATGATGCCAATATCACTCTAATTCTCAAAGCACTAAAGAGTCAAAACAAATACTCTAGCTAAACATGGACTCTCAAAAGAAGAAATTAAAAACTTAGAAGGGAGCTCTCAAAAGAAGAAATAAAAAAGGCTAAGAAATACGTTTAAAGGTACTCAACAGTCTTAGCAACTAGAAAGACACAGATTAAGTCTACTCTGAAGTTTCATCTTATCAGCCAGAATGGCTAATACCAAAACAAGAACTTACAGTCAATTCTGGTGAGGGCTTGGTGAGAAGGAAACCTTATCCATGGAGGATGGGATTGCAAATTGGTGTAGCCACTATAGAAATCAGTGTGGAGATTGCTCAAAAACACTGAAAGTAGATCTACAACATGCCCAGCTATATCACTCCTTGGCGTATGTCCAGTGTGTGTGTGTGTGTGTGTGTGTGTGTTGGGGAAAGGAGTTGGTTATTGTTTTTCAACCTGACACAAGCTAGACACACCTGGGAAAGGGAATCTCAGATGAAGACTTGATTCTATCAGACTGACCTATGGACATAACTTGTGAGGTATTTTCTTGATTTGTGATTTATGCAGGAGAAGCCTTCTCACTGTGGGCAATATCACTCCTAGAGGGAAAGTCCTGGGATGTATAAGAAAGCAAACTGGGCAATCCATGGAAAATAAGCCAGTAAGCAGCTTTTCACTGTGGTCTCTGCTTCAGCTCCTCTCTCTAGATTCCTGCTTGAGATTTTACATTGGCTTCCCTGTGTGGACTGGAAGTTGTAAGATGAATTAAACACCTTTTCCCAAGTTGTTTTTGGTTGGTATTTTATCACAGTAACAGATTTTCTCTAGGACAATGTGCATATAGATTTAGGGTTTTGCTACATAGGATGGTGGTGCTTCCCTGAAGAGCCATACACTATCTAGCAAAAATTCTAACCCCAGGCAAAGGAAACCTCCCTTGAGTTGTTAGTTGGAGGAAATATAAGAAATTGCCAAAATCATATGGACTATTGGCATTGCCCTTGGTTACCTCCCAGAACTTGAATCTTCTTGCTAAGGATACCACGTCATTTCGACAGAGAACTTGGAGGAGTTGAACCAGAGCTCATCTGGAAGCCTCCTTCCTGAGGACTGGCTCTTATATATTATTGCAGGCTGCAAAGGGAGAGGAGCAATCTGTAATCCTACCCAGCTGGTAAAGCTCATGAGCCACAGAAACTATTTCTACCAGATATCCCTAATGGTCTGATGCCATTTTGTCTTGTGCCACGTTTGTCTTGTGGGTAGCCAACTGTCTCGTTGGACTTAATGCCTGCTTAATGTAAGGGACTTCATAACTGGTACTGTAAACTTAGTCAACTGTCTATGGTCGGAGAGGCCATGGACCCTAAAGGAGAGCTTACTACTGCCATTTTCCTAGACTATTTTAATTTCTAGCTGTATTATAACTATACCCACAGGTAAGTGTAGCTCTCACCCATCAATGAAGCTTCTTTTTGCAATAGATGCAACTATTATAGAGATACACAATGAGTCAAAGTGCAGAGATTATGTTTAACATCAACAGATACATTTGCAATGCAACCCCTACACCTAAGGATCAAATAATATTGCATAGGGAGCATAAAATGAAAGTGATAAAAAGCCAGAGGAATGGGATACCTGCTGTTAAATAGCATCCTTTAGACGTGACACAGAACAAAGACTCTCATGAAATCTTACCACTATGCTTGTATGAATAATACTGACATAATAACACTAGTCTTCATACCAACAAGAGCAGGGGACACTTCACAAGGTCCAACCCCTAAACGAAGAGCTACAGATAGTCAATGGCTACTTAGAGAGATAGACTCAGTTTTCTTCAGAGTTTTCCCACATAGGTTGTCCAATACTAAGTGGTCAGCTGAGGCCACAAGTCCAAGTCCAAGTGAGTTTGAGAGGGAGGAGAGATATAGGAGAAGCTGTCAGGAATGGAACAGAGGAGAAAGTGTGATAAAGTGTGATGTAAGTTCAGTGCTCACACATGGTGTTCTCAAAAAACATCTTTTCAAAAATAAGAAACGAAGTATTTATGTATATTTTTGGCCCAAGGAACCCTAATGAAAATGCTATCTTTTAGCCCTTATGTATTTATAACAGAGAATGATGAGGAAGTTAGAATTGCATTCAGATCTAATGTGGCTCTCAGCTTGTTGCTTCTTTACCTTCTCTGCTTACTCTCATTATTTGCTGTACTTGTTCTCTGTAAAGATGCTGTAGACATTGGGCATTGCTCATGGAGAAAAGCACAGGATCGGCTCTTGCATGATTCCAGTCACAACATACAGCCTTGTTAATGAATCTTTCTGCTTGAAGACACCGTATTTAGTATATGTAGGTGATTCATTAGCATTGAACTCATGACCAAGAGTAATCTAATTTATGCACAAATGAAGCTTTTCTTCAGGTGACAGCAGATGCTGGCAAGGATGTGGAGAAAGAGGAACACTCCTCCATTGCTGGTGGGAATGCAAGCTGATATAACCTCTCTGGAAATCAGTTTGGCGGACCCTCAGAAAATTGGACATAATACTACCTGTGGACCCAGCTATTCCACTCCTGGGCATATACCCAGAAGATGCTCCAACATGTAATAAAGACACATGCTCCACTATGTTCATAGCAATCATATTTGTAATAGCCAGAAGCTAGAAACAACCCAGATGTCCCTCAACAGAGAAATGAAACATTTACACAATAGAATACTACTCAGCTATTAAAAACAATGACTTCATGAAATTCACAGGCAAATGGATGGAACTTGAAAATATCATCCTGAGTGAGGTAACGCAGTCACAAAAAGAATGAACACGGTATGTACTCACTGATAAGTGGTTATTAGCCCAAAAGTTCGGAATACCCAAGAGTCACTTCGCAGTAACAGTAGGGCTGAGTGTGAGGTCCTAGATAGAGGACTTGGAGAAGGGACTGAGGAGCTGAGGGCGATTGCAGCCCCAGGGAGGGAGCAACAGCGGCAACTGGCCTGACCCCTCGATGCTCCTAGAGACTGGACCACCAACCAAAGAACACACATGGTGGTGCTGGCCACATATGCAGCAGAGGAGGGTCTTGTTAGCCATCAGGGGGAGCAGAGGCCCTTGGGCCTGAGGGTGTTAGATACCCCAGTATAGGAGAATGCCAAGGAAGGAAGAGGAGAGTGGGTGGGTGGGTGGGGGGAATACCCCCATAGAGGCAGGGGGAGGGGAAGGGAATAGGGAGGCTCCAAAAGGGAGATCTGGAAAGGGGGGGGAAACATTTGAAATGTAAAGAAAGTATGGAGAAAACCATTAATTTACTTTTAAAAAACTGTGTGTGATAGTTAATGTTGGTTGTCAGCTTGGTTGGGTTGAGCTTGGGAGACAGATGAGGCCTACGTCTGGGTCTATTTGTGAGGTGACTTTCAGATAAGGGTAACTAAGGAGGGAAGATATATCAAGAATGCAGGAGGTATCTGGGTTGTTTCCAGCTTCTGGCTATTATAAATATGGCTGCTATGAACATAGTGAAACATGTGTCTTTATTATATGTTGGAGCATCTTCTGGGTGTATGCCCAGGAGTGGAATAGCTGGGTCCTCAGGTAGTAGTATGTCCATTTTTCTGAGGGTCTGTCAAACTGATTTCCAGAGTGGTTGTAGAAGCTTGCAATCCCCCCAGCAATGGAGGAGTGTTCCTCTTTCTCCACATCCTTGCCAGCATCTGTTGTCAAAAGGAAAAAAACGTTTGACATGTAAATAAAGTATCCCCCCCCAAAGACTCTGTCTCACAAAAAAATAAACCAATAAAATAAAATAAAAATTAAATAAAAAAGAATGTAGGAGGCACCTTCCCTTAAGCTAGAGTCCCAGGCATAATAAAAGGAACAGAGAAAGAGCCTCTGACACAGGCTCTCTCACTCTACTTCCTGTCTGTCACCACCATCTGAGCTGCTGCTCTGCTCTGAAGCTCCCTCCCCACAAAGATGAACAGAGACCTCTCACAGTGTGAGCTAGTGAAAACCTAGCTTCCCTCAAGCTGTCACGTCAGGAATTTTGACAATCTGCTCAGTACAGCATATCACAATGTTCAGTGCTTATGGACTAAAGATAGCACTTCAGTCCTACATATTTTAAAGAGCAAAATCATCAACCAAAGCACAAACACGTGAAAATACGTCAGTACCTAGACTGAGAAAATAGCTTGTTTCTACTATGAGAACTTGAGGCCAGAATGGTTCATTTGACTTTAGTTGACATGCTCATGCCAGGGACTCAACTTTTCTGCCACTTATTGGATCTCCATGAGTGACCACAGAAATTATGTGATGTCTAGGGCTTAAAAAAATCCTTTCAGTAGGCAAATCTGCAAGTAGAGATTTCAGTAGGCAAATCTGCAAGTAGAGAATTAGTGAAGACTGACTATTCATAAGTTTGTACCTGTTGTTAAACACCATCATCTTACTGGTTAATCACTGACATAAATTCAGATTTCTCACTGGAGCATTAGAACTCTACAGGAGAAGTGAAGCCATGGCAACATTCTTTCCATAGGCACCTGGGAAAGTCATTCCCTTAAGTGCACACTTTTTAATGATGCTTCTCAAAGTCTCCTCAGAGCAGGTCTGTATCTCTCCGCTTACCTCACAACCCACAGGTAGTTGGTTCCTGTTTGGAGTTTGGAGTCCACCAAACTCCTTCCTCCCTCCCTTGGACTAGCGCCTTCTGTGTGAAGAGGCGAGTTCCCACACAGACTTTATCCTAAGACACAGCTTTGTTTCCATTTTTGCTCCCAGAATTCTGCCCTGGGTCTTTACTTTATCTCGTCTTTACTATGGATGACCAGAGCCAGGGATGGTGCTTCAAACCTTTACTTCTGTTGAGTTTTTTCTCTGTTCCAGTCCTGGCTCTCTGTTTTCCCTGTTTTTACTATTCTACCAGAAAGACCCACTGGGAAGTCAACACTCTCCACACTGCTAATACTTATCTTCTCCTTAAGATCTTGAGTCCCTGAGTCATTGCCCAAGTGATCACAGAAGCTTGAATTGTGAGTGTTATTCTTAATTACCATCCCTAAGTTTTAACCCTCTTATCTGTTATCCCTCAAATCCCCCAGATCTTCCTTCACTCGGTCTCCCTGTCTGCCCCTCTTTGGGATGTCACCGACACAACTCTATTCCAGTATTTATTAGGTTTGCCTGCTAGTTTTGCTTGCCCCAGCCTCCCTCTTCACTCTGCTCCCATGGGGATCATTTAAAAACACAACTGTGACCATGTCACCCACGCCCCATCTTTGAATCTTTCAGTAATCCACATGGCCCCTAGATAAACTTAGCATTTAATGAAGAGTTTTGATAACCTGGCTCCTGCATTCTCCTCTGTATCATGTGGCATCACCTCTGCTGCATCTCATGTTCTTCCTACAAGCTTGTCTCTTCATGTGCTCACACCTTTGCCCAGAATGCTCTTCCTCACCGTGTGAGTTCCTCTTGCCTCTCAATATGTGCGTGGATGTCTGTCTGTCGTACGAAGCTTTAGACATTGACGATGTAGTTGATTCTTCTTTTTGAGCTCCTAGTGATGAATTGAGGAAATCTGGATAATATCAGTGCACTTGGAATCTGAAGATGTCATTATCTGCCTTTGGATATGTGTTTAGTTGCTTGAAGAAACTATGAAGAAATAGTGCACACTCTATAGAGTCAGGAGGCCTAAGTCCTGCAGCAAAGCAAATCCAGCAAACCTAAGGCTTCGTGACAGCGTAAGACCAATGATTTAATTTTTACCCAAACTACCTCTCCCCTTCCCCTTCTTGCTCCTTATTGGTTATTTTCATACATGTGACTGCATTCACATCTGAACCACACTGATTTACTTTGACAAATAAATGTCACGAGTTACAATGTCAAATGCACTTTCCTCAGCCCAGACTTATAAGAACATTTGAAAGCATCTTACTGATTTCATGCCTCCTTTATCCAGTTATCCATTTAAAGTGTCCCCGCCTTTCTCCAAAAAGCTTCTAGGCACAGCTTTGGGGAAACTCTCCTTGGTCTTATCAACCTCCCGGAAATATGACTGTGTTTTGTGAGCAATAGAAGAACATTGCTGAAGCCTGGGCCAAAAGGTGCTGGCCAAAGGGCAGAACAGGCATCTCTGAGTCCCCAACATGGGGTGCTTAACAGACATTCCTTCTTTGAAGACTGAAACAGGAAGGCCATGCTTTGTCTGATTTCAACATCATTCCTTGGATCAAACCACCCTTTCTTGTTTTTTTAGTTATCATGTGTATGTGAGTGTGTGTCTGTGCACGTGACTAAGAGCACGTGGATGCCAGCAGAAACTAGAAGAGAACATAGAATCATTAGATAGATCCCTTGGAGCTGGAGTTATAGGCAGTTTTAAGTTGTCTTTTTTCATCAGTACTGAGAACAAAACTCTAGTTCTCTGAAAGAGCAACAAGTGTTCATAATCCCTGAGCCACTTCTCTAACTCTTTAAGATAAATTTATTACACACACACACACACACACACACACACACACACACACACCATAGACGGGCTCAAAATAGGTCTGAGGCTCAAATAGAATATGTGTTTCAGTTATGGTAATGTTGGCTTTCCCTCAGGGACAAATTTTCATTTTGAACCATCTACCTTTAGGTTCAAAATTTCTGTGGAAAAGGTCCTTATCCTCCATCTCTGTGTGAGCAGGCAGTGAAGACAGTCTGCAGGCTCTTTTACTCTCGGCTGTGGGCTCCAACAGCATGGATACCTCTTACTAAGGCAGAGGCTTACTCTTCTAACTAGCTGGCACTTAGCAGGACCCTCTTCTACACTCAGCAGGCATCTGCTCCAGAGATCTCTAGAGAGAAACAGGATAACCTAGCTCAGTGTCCCAGAGCCTAGTCTCGCCCGGTTGTTCTGTGTTGGACTGGTTGTTTAGTCACTGCTCACGTGACCAAACGGGTCTTGTTATCCCCTAATGGGCCTCATTGTTCTTACACTTTTACAGCTTGTGAAGTGTTCTTCCTTAAGATTTTCTCAAGAAATTAACTTTGTAGATATAGATACCCATCAAGACAGGAAATGGGCTCACATCTTAACACAAAAAGCAGTGTTCATTTGAAATCAGAACATGGGATCATTTCCGAAAACTCTTCAAACTTACCATTCTTTTCAATCCCCATTCATGTTTTGATTGCTGAACTATTCCTCCAGTAAAGTACATCTAAATATTGATTCCATTCTGTAGGGAAGAAATTGCAATCATATCCATGAAAGCCAAAATCGTCCTTGGATGCTGTTGCTCCCCTTCTTGAATGCTTTATTGAAGCCTCCGGCTGTCCCACTGATCTGATGGCTCTCTTATCTTTGATCATGCTCTTACCCTCTGATGTCCCTTTCTCTGTATCTTAGGTAATATTTGGAAAGATTTCTTTAATCAATCATTCCTTCAGTTAGCTCTGTTCATTCAGCAAAATTTCAAAGTAAAGTGAATTAAATAAAAGCTTGCAGGCCCTGCCAAATTCCAATCCTACTAACCTGGCCAAATGGACTTGGAGACAATGTTCTCCAGTAGAAACTTGAATAGTTTCCTGTTGGTTAGAAATTCTTTCCAGGGGATGTCAGGAAAGTAAGCCAGAGGAAGCATTTTTAGCTTTAACTAATTAATACTTTAGACAAATTGAGGCTCTTATGATAGAAACCACTGTTGGCTTGAGTGAAAAGGCAAAGAAATAACTGTCAAGTGGCTGTCCATAATACACGAAGAGTTTATAAGGACAATCAATACATTCTACTGGAACCACCCTTTTGCAGTTCTGTAAGCCAAAGACAGAGCTGACTTTGCTTGTGAGTTGATGGGCTCAGCTGAAGTGGGAGTGTGCCATGTGCTTTGTCCTTTTTATAAAGTGTTAACGTCGGGCTGAACACGCAATGGGATGGTTCTGACCTATCCGAGTCTGACAGACCGCCAGCGGAGCTCCTTCCTTGCCAGTGCTCCAGTCTTGGGATTGTTTTTGAGCTGTTAAGTTTTCATCTGATATTTGTTGAGTTCTTTCTGTTAAGATCAATTAACTTATACCTTGGTTTGGTTGTAAGGCAAAAGAAATACTAATTTATTTCTTCTCAAGCCAGTGTTGGCCAGCCCTGTCCATTAATCGTAATAGGGAGCGGTAGGCTTCCTGTTGCTGACAACCTCCATCAGTTACTCCACTTGGTTATATGGGAAACACGGGCCTAGGCAAATAGGAAGAACAACTGAATAACTGCTTAGGACAATAAGAAAGGTACGTATGTGAAAACAGAGATCTAGGTCCTATAGCATGTGATGGGGCTGAAGCAGCCTGGGTTTGTTCTGCTCATCATAAAGTGGGGCAAGTTCAATGGTGAGTTTGGCTTTGAAAGGATTAATTTGCAATAAAGAAAACATTCTACTAGCCTTTCAAATGGTCTTTTAAAATAATCTGGACTCATGACTGGAAAACAAGTCATTCTTTTCCAAATGCTATTCTCTGAATGTTAGCATATATTTTTTATCATGTTAGTGAAATATTAAAGGAAAAATGGAAAGGGGTAACAACCACCAAAAATACTCTCTGAGATCTGTGTGTCCTCATATGAAAAATAGGATGGTTTACAAACATTCTTTCAGGTTTGTGAGTTTAATAATGGAGCACACTTCGGTGGAGAGCGCAATACTAACATCCGAGGGAATATGCTATGTAAATGGCTATGTCACTTCTCAGATGATTCATGGAAGCATTAAGCTGTTGGGCAGATTAATGAGGTTATATGTAGAAAAATAACTTGTAAATGTTCTATTAGCCAATCTTTTAACACTGAGTAACATAGGACTAAAAGACAAGCTGAAGGTGTCTTTTGTCATGGCCCAAATATATTGAAGGATTTATAGCTCACTGTTTTACTAGGACTGGCTTACCTAGCAACAATCACATCTTTTCTAAAAAACACTACAGCTGATAGTGACACAGCTTCTTTTACTCCACAGGTAATTAAAACATAATGCCAAGAAAAAAAGACAAAATGTGTATGATCTCCAGAGAGAATCTCTATGAAGACACTTCACTGAAGAGAAGCTCATGGTCCCTTTATCCCAAAACAGTGGGAGCCACTGCCCAGAGGGAATGAGGGGAGTTTTTTCCTAAACCTCATTAATTAGAAAGGAGAGCCAAGTCTGGACCAAGAACTACGGTTCATATTAAGAGGAAAAATCCTACTTTTTCCATCTTTAATTTCTATGATTGTGCAAATCTAAATTAAAAACACTAGAATGTTCAAAATATTTGACATGTATTTTTCAAGGCACAATAAGAACTCAATATAGTACATTATGTACAGAAGGAAAAGAAGACAAACTTCACACCAGCTTTATGAAATTAAATCACTAGGAAACCAGCCACGAGCTCAGGGTTCAAGCTCTTGTCTTAAATACTAATATTAAAAAAAAAAAAAAAAAAAAGAAGAAGAAGAAGGAAAGAAAAATACTAAACCAAAACAAATCCCTGGTTCTTGGACAGTTAAATGGTTGAAGCACATGCATATTTTATGAATAAAATCATAGACAGTTTACTTCTCACAACATGAAAAAATAATTTTACATATGTCTGTTTAATGAAATGCACTCATTGGAAACTGCCAATGTCTTTCCAGTACCTCACTGATGTCAAACCTACATGTTTTTCTCTCTATGTAATATGCCGTTTCCTACTTTTCCTATCTGGACCTGTGTCCTTCAAAAACTTGGGGTGTGTGTTCAGAAATTCCAAGTACCTTTTTCTTATAAGTAATTGATGGATAATAAAACCAAGAGACATTTAAAGAAACCCCAATGCCAAGAATTTTACGAATGAAACAAATAGAGCTTTCATTAAAGTAGTCATTTTTGGAGACAAGATACTTGCATGGTTTGGTTTCGACTCTAAATGATGTTGGGACTTGTCTTTTGGAAAGCAATTTATGTCCAGTGACATAAATTGCCAATGTCATAAAACTGATTCTTGAGATTGTGTAGTCTGTTTCTGAAGGTGAGGTATCTAACTTAATCATCTACCTTGTTCAGCCGACTTCATTTATTTATCAGTTAAGCCAGTTAAGCTTTTGGCAAGAGACACAACTCACTGGGGGGAGGGGAAAGAAAGAGAGAGAGAGAGAGAGAGAGAGAGAGAGAGAGAGAGAGAGAGGGGCATGGATTGCTGATTTGAAGAGTCAAATGAAGAACATTAAGCCTCACTTGAAATCAATCTATGACAACTCAAGTCGCTCTTGGAGGACTACCAGTGAGGGTGAGGTAGGGCGAGGCATAGCTGCTCAAGGCAGTTCCAAAAGAAGGGCCCCTTACATCAGCCGAGAAGAGGAACTCAGTAGTGTAAGCATGTAGTTAAGAGAGGAAAGGAAGTCTTAGCTCACTCATTATAACCCAGTCTTATTCCTTTATTACAATCCTGCCTTTAAAAAGTCATTAACCGATACTAATTATAAAACAGTGGATGTCATTCCGACATTTCCAAATCTCTATCTGATGTATTTTGATCCTGTTTGTCACCATTACCACCCTTGTTCCTTCCTTCCTCCTGGAAATCCCTTCCCTTTTCAGAGCCCCCCCCCCCCCAGGCTACCGGAATGTCTTTAGAACGCTCTAGGACCCAGTGAATTTCATCAATGTTGTTTACAGGAGCATGGGTAAGGGTTTATGCCTTTTTTTTTTTTTGTATAGGAAAAATTTGAACATCCATTTTGTGATGGTTGGTTTTATGTCAAGTTGACATAACCTAGGAAGGAAGAGAACCCAAATGAAAAAATAAAAACAAATGAAAAATGAAAGCATTCAGTTGTAGTGCATTTTCTTAATTAGTGATTAATGGGGGAGGGCTCAGCCCATTGTGGGTGGTGCCATCCCTGGGCTGGTGGTCTTGGGTTCTATAAGAAAGCAGGTTGAGCAAGCCAGAAGGAGCCAGCCAGTAAACAGCACTCCTCCTTGGCCTCCTCTCCTGTCTCTAAGTTTCTGCCTTGACTTCTTTCAATGATTGACTATGATGTGGAAGTGTGAGCCCCCAAAACCCTTTCCTCCTCGACTTCATAGCAACCCTGACCAACAAAATTTTCATATTAAAATTTTATTTAAAAATTTATGTATAGTAAGTATGTATGTATGTATGTACGTATGTATGTATTATTATGTATATATGTGTGGAGGATCTGCGGTCAACCTTGTGAAGGAAAAAGTGGGATGGAGAGCGAGGCACCCCAGGCTCCTGTGACTCCTCAAAGAGTCCTGATCTGCTGTACACAGCATTAGATCTAAGATGGTTCCCGGAACACCAGTGAGGCACCAAAAAAGAACGGAGGCCAGGGCAGTGACTGTTTTCACTAATGTCATGGAAGTTCTAACAGGTGATGATGCTCCTCTCCTGCCCCTCCCCCATGGTTCCTTCTGAGTAACCTCAGCAGGCCAGGCTTTCAGTGGGATATGGTGTGGCAAGATACAATTGGCCAAGGACTTAGGGGCTTGGGATTGGCTCAGACACTCTATATAGGCTTGTGTGCTGTACAATAAACTCAGATCTGCACCCTGATGCTGGTCTCTGGAGCCTGATTCCCGGGATTTGTCATGTGACTCCGTAGCCTCTTACACCCCTCCCCCCCAGGTCCTGTTCCCACATAGATGGGTATACACTATTATTTATATACGATATACTTAATTATATGTATCATGTTTTAAGCACATGAAGTTCTTGGGTTCATTACTGCATTTTCATGTATCTGTCATTATATTCCATTCTTTTAAAAATATTTATTTATTATTTATGATGTGCATGGGTATTTTATCTGGCCGTAAGTCTGTGAACCATGTACACGTGGTTCCTGTGGAGGTCAAAAGAAGGTATTGGATTCTCTGGAACTGTAGTGGTTCAAAACCTTCCTAATGCTGTGATGTTTTAATACATGTTGTGGCCACTCCAACTATAACATTTTTTTGTTGCAACTTCATAACTGTAATTTTGCTACTGTTATAAATCGTAATGTAAACACCTGATATGCAGGATATCTATATGTGACCTGTGTGAAAAGGTTGTTTGATGCCCCAAAGGGGTCACAACCCACAGGTTGAGAATCACTGTTATAAACAGTTGTGAGCTGCCATGTGGGTGCTTGGGAATGAACTCAGGTCCTCTGGAAGTGCAGTCAGTGCGCTTTACCATGGAGCCATCTCTCCAACATCTACCTTTGTTCTTGTTTGTCCTTCTCCTCTGAATATTTCCCCTAGTCCCCTCATGCTCTTTTGCTTCCTTTCTCACCATGTATCCTGTCTTCTGTTCTCATGTCAAGGTGTCCCACTGTCCTTTGATCCCCCAATCTCCTCTCACATAAGATCCGTTTATTTCCTCTCACAGGCCCTTTATACTTAGTGAATAGTTTTTAATACATGCAAATAAAGACATCTTCACCACTAATTAGCATTCAGAAAAACAAATGATTTTTTTTTTTTGGTCAAAACTAAGGGGTTTAGTAAAACACAAAATGGCAAATGAAAAGTGTGCATGCATATAATTTATGGCATGATTGCCATGTATGATGTACATACATGAGTTAAATAGAGTCTTAAAAGTTAACTTGCATTTGGGTATGGGAGGATCAAAGGTAAAATTAATAATCTGTAATAATTCAAGTCTGCCTACTCTTTAGGCAGTTTTATTTCACCAAACCAAGTTTGATGATTTAGCAGGTTCAAAGTGTTTTATTTTTTCTGGAAAATACGTGCATGATCAATAATCACCAGAGACAAGGGCAAAAGAGAGAGATGGGACTGAGTGTGCTCTGGAAAATACTGCAAAAATCAGTCATCATGTCTTCCTTGATGAACTGAGGTCTGGATTAGCCAACCTGGCATCTACTTCTTTTGTGTACTTGGGTCATCTTTCATTTAAAAGAAAAAAAAATGGACATTTTCTTTTTGGTGAACACTTTTTCTTTTTGGTGTTGTAGAGGATCCAAATTTGGTTCTCTGCACCAACATAGTGGCTTACAGCCATCTGTAAATATAGTTCCAGATGGTCTAATGCCTTCTGACTTCCACAGGCACTAGGCATGTACATAGTATATACATACATACAGACAAACACATATACACAAAAAGTAAAATAAATAAATATTTTTAAAAACCTATTTTTTGACCATTAATCATGCTTTATGCATGTAATTCCAGAACTAGAAAGGCTGGCACATGAGAATCACTGTGGGTTTGGAGCCATGAGGCAACAACCACAGCAGATATAAAGTCGAACTTTGAGAGTTTCTGAAAATTTGCTATCATTTTAGACATTCATCATTAGTAGTGATGAAGCAAGTATGGTGTTCATACTTATATGCTACATATAGAATGTGAAACAGTATATACCTAGGAAGTACATGCTAAAATGCTTATAAAATAATTTATTTATATGTCAATGCCTTTGTTTTCTTTTTTTCTTTAAATTTTTAAAAATTTTTTTGATACTTTATTTACATTTCAAATGTTTTGTCCTTCCCAGGTCTCCCCTTTGGAAACTCCCTAACCCATCTCCCTTTCCCCTGCCTCTATGAAGGTATTTCCCCCCACCCACCCACTCCTGTCTTCCCTCCCTGGCATTCCCCCATACTGGGGTATCTAACACTCTCAGACCCGATGGCCAACAAGGCCCTCCTCTGCCACATATGTGGCCAGCACCATGGGTCCCTCCATGTGCATTCTTTGGTTGGTGGTCCAGTCTCTGGAAGCACCAGAGGGCCTAACCAGTTGACACTGTTTGCTCCCTCCCCATGGGGCTGCAAACTCCCTCAGCTCCTTCAGTTCCTTCTTCAACTCCTCCACCTGGGACCCCACAATAAGTCCAACAGTTGCTGTGAAATGAATCATGGGTGTTCCGAACTTTTGGGCTAATATTCGTTTATTAGTGAGTAAATACCAGGTTTAGTTCTTTTGTGACTGAGTTACCTCACTCAGGATATATTCAAGTTCCAATTTTCAATTTGCCTGTAAATTTCTTGAAGTCATTGTTTTTAATAGCTGAGTAGTATTCCATTGTGTAAATGTACCACATTTTCTGTATCCATTCCTCTGTTGAGGGACATCTGGGTTGTTTCTAGCTTCGGGCTATTACAAATATGACTGCTATGAACATAGTGGAGCATGTGTCCTTATTATATATTGGAGCATCTCCTGGGTATATGCCCATGAGTGGTATAGCTGGTCTTCAGGTAGTATTATGTCAAATTTTCTGAAGGTCCGCTAAACTGATTTCCAGAGAGGTTGTATCAGCTTGCAATCTCACCAGCAATGGAAAAGTGTTCTTCTTTCTCCACATCCTTGCCAACATCTGTTGTCACCTGCGTTTTTGATCTTAGTCTTTCTGAGGTAGAATCTCAGGGTTGTTTTGATTTGCATTTCCCTGATGACTAAGGATGTTGAACATATTTTTAGGTGCTTCTCAGCCCTTTGAGTTTCCTCAGTTGAGAATTCTGTTTAGCTCTCTTCCCCATTTTTTGATAGGGTTATTTGGTTCTCTGGAGTCTAGTTTCTTGAGTTCTTTGTATACATTAGATATTAGCCTTCTATTGGATGTAGGATTGGTAAAGATCTTTTCCAAATCGGTAGGTTGCTGTTTTGTCCTATTTACAGTGTCCTTTGCCTTACAGAAGCTTTGTATTTTTATGAGGTTCCATCTGTCGATTCTTGATCTTAGAGCACAAGCCATTGGTGTTCTGTTCAGGAACTTTTCCCCTGTGCCCATGTGTTCAAGATTTCCCCCACTTTCTGTTCTATTAGATTCAGTGTATCTGGTTTTATGTGGAGGTCTTTGATCCACTTGGACTTGAGCCTTGTACAGGGAGATAGGAATGGATCAATTTGCATTCTTCTACATGTTGACCTCCAGTTGAGCCAGCACCATTTGTTGAAAATGCTGTCTTTTTTGCACTGGATGGTTTTAGCTCCTTTGTCAAAGATCAAGTGACAGTAGGTGTGTGCGTTCATTTCTGGGTTTTCTATTTTATTCTATTGATCTACCTGCCTGTCACTGTACCAATACTATGCAGTTTTTATCACTACGGCTCTATAATACAGCTTGAGGTCAGGGAGGCTGATCCCCCAAAAGTTCTTTTATTGTTGAGAATAGTTTTTGCTATCCTAGGTTTTTTGTTATTCCAAATGAATTTGAGAATTGCTCTTTCTAAGTCTATGAAGAATTGAGTTGGAATTTTGATGGAGATTGCATTGAATCTGTAGATTGCTTTCAGCAAGATGGCCATTTTTACTATATTAATCCTGCCAATCCATGAGCATGGGAGATCTTTCCATCTTCTGAGGTCTTTGATTTCTTTCTTCAGAGACTTGAAGTTCTTATCATACAGATCATTCATTTGTTTGGTTAGAGTCACACCAAGACATTTTATGTTGTTTGTGACTATTGTGAAAGGTGTTATTTCCCTAATTTATTTCTCAGCCTGTTTATGCTTTGAGTATAAGAAGTCTACTGATTTGACTTAATTTGACTTAATTGACTTTGAGTTAATTTTGTATCTGGCCACTTTGCTGAAGTTGTTTATCAGCTGTAGAAGTTCTCTGGTGGAGTTTTTTGGGTCACTTAACTATACAATCATATCATCTGCAAATAGTTATATTTTGATTTCTTCCTTTCCAATTTGTATCCCTTTGACCTCCTTTTGTTGTCTAATTGCTCTAGCTAGAACTTCAAGTACTATACTGAATAGATAGGGAGAGAGTGGACAGCCTGGTCTAGTCCCTGATTTTAGTGGGAATGCTTCAAGTTTCTCTCCATTAAGTTTGATGTTGGCCACTGTATATTTCTTTTACTATGTTTAGGTCTGGTCTTTAAATTTCTGCTTTTTCCAAGACTTTTATCATGAAGGGATGTTAAATTTTGTCAAATGCTTTTTCAGTATCTAATGAAATGACCATGTGGTTTTTTTCTTTGAGTTTGTTTATGTAGTGGATTACATTGATGGATTTCCAGATATTGAACCATTCCTGCATTCCTGGGATGAAGCCTACTTGATCATGGTCAATGATCGTTTTGATGTGTTCTTGGATTCGGTTGGTGAGAATTTTACTGAGTATTTTTGCATCGATATTCATAAGGGGAATTGGTCTGAAGTTTTCTTTTAATGTTGGGTCTTTCTGAGGTTTGGGTATCATTGTAACTGTGGCCTCATAGAATGAATTGGCTAGTATTCCTTCTGTTTCTATTTTGTGGAATAGTTTGAAGAGTATTGGTATTAGGTCTTCTTTGAAGGTCCGATAGAATTCTGCACTAAACCCATCTGGTCCTGGGATTTTTTTTGGTTGGGAGACTTTTAATGACTGCTTCTATTTCTTTAGGGCCTATGGGACTGTTTAGATGGTTTATCTGATCCTGACTTAACTTTGGTATTTGGTATCTGTCTAGAAAATTGTCCACTTCATCCAGATTTTCCAATTTGGTTGAGTATAGGCTTTTGTAGTAGTATCTGATGATTTTTTGAATTTCCTCAGATTCTATTGTTATTTCTTTCCATTTCCGATTTTGTTAATTTGAATACTGTCTCTGTGCCCTCTGGTTAGTCTGGCTAAGGGTTTATCTATCTTGTTGATTTTCTCAAAGGACCAGATCTTGGTTTTGTTGATTCTTTGTATAGTTCTTTTTGTTTCTACTTGGTTGATTTCAGCTCTGAGTTTGATTATTTCTTGCCTTCTACTCCCTTTGGGCGTATTAGCTTCTTTTTGTTCTAGAGCTTTTAGGTGGGCTGTTAAGCTGATAGTATATGCTCTCTTCAGTTTCTTTTTGGAGGCACTCTGAGCTATGAGTTTTCCTCTTAACACTGCTTTCATTGTTTCCCATAGGATTGGGTATGTTGTACTTTCATTTTCATTAAATTCTAGGAAGTCTTTAATTTCTTTTTTTATTTCTTCCTTGTCCAAGTTATCATTGAGTAGAACATTGTTAAGCTTCCATGTATATGTGGGCTTTCTGTTGTTTTTGTTGCCATTGAAGACCAGCCTTAATCCATAGTAATCTTATAGGAGGCATGGGATTATTTCAATCTTCTCATATCTGTTGAGATTTGTTTTGTGACCGATTATATGGTCAATTTTGGAGAAAGTACCATGAGGTGTTGGGAAGAAGGTATCTTCTTTTGATTTAGGATGAAATGTTCTATAGATATCTGTTAAATCCATTTAGTCCATAACTTCTGTTAGTTTCACTGTGTCTCTGTTTAGCTTGTGTTTCCAAGGTTTGTCCATTGATGAGAGTGGGGAGTGAGGTTCAATGTGTGCTTTGAGCTTTAGTAAAGTTTCTTTTATGAATGTGGGTGCTCTTACATTTAGAGCTAGATGTTCAGAATTGAAAGTTCTTCTTGGGAGATTTTTCCTTTGATGAGGATGAAGTGTCCTTCCTTATCTTCTTTGATGACTTTTGGTTGAAAGTTGATTTTGTCCGATATTAGAATGGCTACTCCTGCCTGTTTCTTGGGACCATTTGCCTGAAAAATTGTTTTCCAGCCCTTTACTTTGAGGTAGTGTTTGTCTTTAACACCAAGGTGCATTTTCTGTATGCAGCAAAATGCTGGGTTCTGTTTATCCAGTCTGTTAGCCTATGTCTTTTTGTTGGGGAATTGAGTCTATTGATGTTAAGAGACATTAAGGAATAGTGATTGTTGCTTCCTGTTATTTTGGATCTTATTTTTATGTTTGTGTGGGTATCTTCTTTTGGGTTTGTTGAAAGATTACTTTCTTGCTTTTTCTAGGGTGTAGTTTCCCTCCTTGTGTTGGCATTTTCCATCTGTTATCCTTTGTAGGGTTGGGTTTGTGGAAAGATATTGTGTAAATTTGGTTTTGTCATGGAATATCTTGGTTTTACCATCTGTGGTTATTGAGAGTTTTGCTGGGTATAGCAGCCTGGGCTGGCACTTGTGTTTCCTTAGGATCTGTTTGAGATCAATCCAGGATCTTCTAGCTTTCATAGTCTGTGGTGTGAAGTCTGGTGTAATCTGATAGGTCTGCCTTTTTATGTTACTTAACATTTTTCCCTTACTGCTTTTAATATTCTTTCCTTGTTTTGTTTTGTGCATTTGTTGTTTCGACTATTATGTTTCGGGAGGAATTTCTTTTCTGGTTCATCCATTTGGAGTTCTGTAGGCTTCTTGAATGTTTATGTTCATTTCTTTCTTTAGGTTAGGGAAGTTTTTTCCTATAATTTTGTTGAAGATATTTGCTGACCCTTTAAGTTGGAAATCTTCACTCTCTTCTATACCTATTATCCTTGGGTTTGGTCTTCTCATGGTGTCCTGGATTTCCTGAATGTTTTGGTTTAGGAGCATTTTGTATTTTGCATTTTCTTTGACTGTTGTGTCAGTGTTTTCTATGGTATCTTCTGCATCTAAGATTCTCTCTTCTATTTCTTGTATTCTGTTGGTGATGCTTGCATCTATGACTCCTGATCTTTCCTAGGGTTTCTATCCCCAGGGTTGTCTCCCTTTGTAATTTCTTTATTGTTTTATATCCATTTTTAGATCTTGGATTGTTTTGTTCATTTCCTTCTTCTGTTTGTGTTTTTCCTATATTCCCTCTTTAAGGGCTTCTAGCTATTTACCTGTGTTCTCTTGTATTTCTTTTAGGGAGTTATTTATTTCCTTCTTAAAGTCTTCTATCATCATCATGAGAAGTGATTTTTAATCTGAGTCTTGCTTTTTTGGTGTGTTGGGGTATCCAGAGCTTGCTGTGGTGGCAGAACTGGGTTCTGATGATGCCAAGTTGCCTTGGTTTCTGTTCCTTATGTTCTTGCCCTTGCCTTTTGCCATCTGGTTATCTTTGGTGTGAGCTGCTCTTGCTCTGACTATGGCTTGTCCTTCCTGCAAGCCTTTGTGTCAGTACTCCTTGGAGACCAGCTCTCTCTGAGAGGAATTTGGGTTTGGAGAGCTATGGTATAAGGTCATCTCTGGGGTGCAGACAGAAACCAGAAGGATTCTGCCCCCAGCTGTTCCTTGGTTCCTGTGTCCTGATGGCTCTGCAAGGGTCCCTCTTGATCAAGGAATTTGAACAGAAGTGGTGGTCTTCCTGTACTCAAAGATATGTTGGCACTCCTGGGAGACCAGCTCTCTCCTTGCACTGAGTATGGATGGAGCCCTATGTCACAGGATCAGATCCCTGGCTGCAGAAGGAAACTGGAAGGCCACTCCTCGGTTCCTGTGTCTGGAGGGTTCTGGACAGGTCTCTCTGAGTAGAGGTGCTGGCCTTACCCCTAATCACAGGCTTGTCTACACTCCTGGGAGGCTAGCTCTTTTCCTGCACTATTTGGGTATGGAGCCACAAGGCACAGACCACAGGCATAAACTGGAAGGCTCCTCACCTTTGTTTTCCTATTTTATATTTGTTGTTAATCACATGACTCTTTTACAGTTTTTCTGAAGTATTTTAGTTTAAAATCAGAAACACTGTTAGCCTGCAAGCACTATGAGGTTTAATCTACTCCTATTTATTCACACATACAGGCTCATGCTTTTTATATTTCTTCTCATTTCAAGAAAGCTTAATGGAAATTTATTTTTGTAATCTTATACTAGTTGGTTAACGGAATGTTCTCTTTCCATATTTCTAGATATGCTGAATATTCCCTTTGTATTAATCACACTCATAGAAAGTTTATCTTTTTTTGCTCCTTGAGCATTGTTAGGTTTACCTGTGGATTAAAAATCATAACAGGGACAGAATATTTTGTTCCATGAGTTACTTGCCTAAGAAATAGTATAACTCAATACTCTGTTGTATGTTTACATTTTCTTCACAAGACATGAAAATCAAATGCCTCTGAGATTTTAATCAGAAAGTTGGTAATGAGAAATCCCAAAGGATTTTCGGGGTTCTCACATTTCCCTGAATGTCTTATTAAGCTGTGGCCAAGCAGCCACTCACTTGAGTTTTGAGGACAGATGATGAGGGGGTTAAGATTTCGGTGTGAAGCAAACTACTTGTTCATAGATTTTTAATTGTTTTTAGTTGAAATGTAGTTTACAATTCATGGACATAAATCTTATAGTCCAAGATTGAAAGGCAGGTAAAATTAGCTGAGCTTGTTATATCATTTAATTTTTCAACAATTTTGGCCCAAATGTTACTGCCCTCCCCTGTAACAAATGAATAAACTGGTGATAAATTGTCCAAGTTAAGGATTCTGATGGGGCAAAACATAGATTGTGAATGAAGTAGACAGGATAATGTTCTGACTGATGCTGTATGTCCCATAAATTATATGCAGAAGCCTTAACCCCCAAGGTCCCAGTGTCAGAGATGAGGTGCTGAGGAGATGATTAGGTTCTGATGAGGATTTGAGGGTAAGGACTCCATGATGGTATTAGGACCCATTATATCTTGAATATAAAATGTACCCCAATAAACTTGTGGCAGTGCTGTTTTGGGAACTTCAGGGAGTGTGACAGATGGCTGGGCCTGTCCTTAGAAAGTTATATCTGGTCCCCTGCCCTTTCTTCTCTATTTTCTGTCCATCCTGATACAAGTGGCCTCTCCCAACAGAATCTCTGTTCTTCATTATGTTTGTATGAGTTATTTTATCACAGTGATGTAAAGTTTAATACAATAGTCTTGTGAAGAGACTGCCCAGCATGTGAACCTACAGCAAGAGGGTAACTCACTGTAAGAAAGCACTTCCTCAAGAGCTGTATATTGGCTACATCTTGATCTTGAATTTCCAGCTTCTGGAAGAAATTTCTCTTGCTAAGTGTTCCAGTCTCTGGCATTTTATCTTAGCAACCTGCCCAGGGTGAGAGAGATGGCACCTTTAGAAACAGCAACCCCAGCTCTGTTCACAGAATTTCTTCTTCCTTTGAAGATTCCCAGAGAGAAGGGAAAGAGGAAACTGCTTGATTTTCACCATGTGAAATAAAGTGTGTGCATGCTATCAATACTGGAAACAATGATAACAAATGGATAATTTTATTTAAACAGGAAAGTAAGAGATGGTACCTCCTATCCCAGGACTCTGGAAGGGGATCAAAGCAATTGCATAGCAAATAAAACTCTCAGTCTGGAAGTTTCCAAAGAGTGACAATGAGTTATGTTATCTTTTATTCTTCTCAGTACAATCTCTCCAGACTAAACAACCACAAAATTCCTGATGTCAATCATATGAAGTAACATAATTTTTTGAATAGAGGATTCTAGTAGGTGATAAATTGTCCATTTGGGTCAGACAAGTGCATTCAAATAACATTTATTCCACATTTCTCAAACCTTACTATTTCTCTGTTCCCTTTCTCCCTTTAGTTACTGAAAATAATTTTTCCATACAATATATTCTAATCACACTTGCCCTTCCCTAATCTCCTCCCAGATCTTACCCACCCAACTCAATGTCTTCTTTCTCTCTTTTGGTATAACTGGTGAATAAAAAATGAAACCAGAATAAAACAAAACAAACATACAAACAGAAAAAAAAACCAGAAAAAACATGAGAAAACACATGTACATGCACACACACACACACACACACACACACACACACACACAGGAACACACCCCTACAAAACCCATAGTTCCACAAAATAGAACATCATAATATATAAACAAAAGACCTTTAAGATAAAAAATGTACCCTCCAAAGCCTTTATAAAACAAAATGCCTGCAAAAATATCATCGAGTTAGTTTTATGTTAGCCACTTACTACTGAACATGGAGTCTGCCCTTAAGTATGTGTTTTGTATACCAAATGAATCTCTATTGGGGAAAAAACCCAAACAAACTAATTTTTCCTTAGAGAGAGGTTGTCAGTTGGAGGTAGCTACTGGGTTAGAAATGGGACTTTGTGCCCAGTTTCCCTCTCAGAACTGGGACCCCATCTGGCTTAGACCTGTGCATGCTGCCATGTTCTCTGTGAGGTCCTATGTGCATTAGTCCTATTATGTCTGTAAGACACTATCCCTTGATGTTTTCTATCCTTACTATCTATTAGAATCTTTCCACATCCTCTCCCCAAGGAGAGGGGTTCAGTACAAACATTACATCTAGGACTGTTTCAAGGTCTTTTACTCTCTGCACATTGTTCAGTTGTGGGTCTCTGTACTTCTGTATTAGTTCCCATCTACTGCAAGAGGAAGTGTCAATGATAATGGCTGAATGAGACCTGATTTATGGGTATAGCAGAATATCATTAGATTATATAGCAGAATGGCATTTTATTGCTACATTCCTTTAGCAGAACAATAGTATTTAGTTTTCTCCTAGGTTTATGCCCGATCTGCCTCAAGCTCTTGGCTATCTGAGTAGTGTCAAGTGTGGATTCCATCTCATGAAATGGGCCTTAAATCCAATTAGATAGTGATTGGTCACTTCTTTTGTGCCACCATTGCACAAGGATCAGGTGTCATGCAGGTATGTCACCACTGTAGATTAAAGGCTTTATAGCTGGGTACTTTGCACAGAACCAAAAGAGAAAGGTAATAAAGGGAATATTACTCAGATGTTAAAAATGAAATTTGCACATGAATACATGGAGCTACAAAAATTCCTGAGTAAGGTAACAAGACAAATACGGCATGTGTTCTGTTATATGTGGATGTTAGTGGCTTTTAAGCCTTTGATAGGCATGCTGTATTCTATATAACTGGAGAGGTTGGGTGTAAAGTGAAGGACTGGTGGAGAGAGAAGGATCTCCCAAAGGAAGGAAAATAAAATGTATAGTTATAGAGAGATGGGTGATAGGTTGGGGAGGCTGAAACGGAAAGATTAACTGGGGAAGGAGAGGGGAAAGGGAGAGAAATAGGAAGATTCAACACTAAGGGCCACTCGAGGGGTCATATAGAAACTGACTTCAGTAGAAGCTTCTTAAAATAAATCCATCTATAAACAAAATGTAAATAAATCAACAAAGGGAGCCAAAACAATGACTAGATTTCTCTGACCACCAAGTAAAGCCTCCAGTGTCAGAAATGGGTTATATCTAATTTAGTTTTTAGCCAAAGGCCCCGTGGAATCCTACAGACAACTAAGGCTATTGCCAAGGCTATCGATTGCTCTTTGATGATAAGGCCCTACATAGCTCATTGAACCCAGAAAAATCAAGCTGGTGTCTTAATAGGGCCTTCATCCTATACTGTTCATGGGATGTGTTTATAATCCTCTACCTGCAGCCACCCACTGCTGGTCAACCTGCAGCCACCCACTGCTGG
>JADRCH010000009.1:6999173-7045494 GCA_019843965.1 Rhynchomys soricoides
TGCTGGTCAACCTGCAGCCACCCACTGCTGGTCAACCTGCAGCCACCTACTGCTGGTCAACCTGCAGCCACCTACTGCTGGTCAACAAATGGTTGACCAGCACCATTTGTTGAAGATTTTTTCCAGTGTGTATTTCTGTCTTCTTTGTCAAAAACTCAGTGTCTTTAGGTATGTCTGGGTCTTTGATTTGATTCCAATGATCAACATGTCTGTCTTTACACTAATACCACGTTGTATTTTGTACTATAGATCTGTAGTACGAGTTGAGATAAAGGATGGTGATACCTTCAGCAATTCTATTATTAATCAGGAATGTTTTTTGTATTTGTTCCCATATGAAGATTGAAAGTTGTCCTTTCAGGATCTGTGAAGATTGGTGCTGGGATTTTAATGAGGATTGCATTGAATCTGGAGATTGTCATTTTGACAGGTTGCCATTTTTACGATATTGGGCCTACACATTTATAAACATGGGAGATCTTTCCATCTTCTTCAATTTTTTAAAGGTTTTGGTATACAAGTCTTTTACTTGCTTGGTTAGAGTAACCCTCAAGATTTTTTTTTTTTTGAGGCTGTTGAGAAGGGTTTTGTTCCTTCATTTCTCTCTCAATCCATTGGTCAATTGTGTATAGATAGGCTACTTGTTTTTATGTGTTAATTTTTCACCATCCTGTTACATTCTGGAAAGGGCTCATTAGCTGTAGAAGGTTTTTGGTGGAGTTTTTAGAGTCATTTGTGTATAAAATAGTATCATATGCTACATCTGTCTTTCCTATTTGTATCCCCTTGGTATCCTGCAGTTGTCTTATGGATCTATCTAAAATGTCAAGCACTATATTGAACAGGTATGTCAAAAGTAGGCCTCTTTGTCTTGTTCCCAACTTTACTGGAAATGCTTTGAGGTTTTTTTCATTTAACTTGAACGGTTATGGGTTTGCTGTAAATTGCCTTTGTTATGGTGAGGTATGTTTCTTTTATCCCTAGTCTTTCCAGGACTTTTATTTTGAAGTGGTGCTAGATTTTTGTCAAAGGCCTTTTATGCATCTAATGAGATGATTATTTAGTTTTTGTCTTTCAACCTGTTTATGTGGATGATTACATTTATTGATGTATGTATGTTGAACTATCCCTGCATGTTTGGGATAACGCCTTCTTGATCATAGTGGACAATTTTTTTGATGTGTTCTTGGATTTGGTTTGAATGTATTTTACTGAGAATTTTTGCATCTATGTCCATTTGGGAAATTGGTGTGTAATTTTCTTTCTTGGGTTTTTGTGTGGTTTGAGTAATTGTGCTCTAATAAAAAGAATTAGGAAATGTTCCCTTTGTTTCTATTTTGCAGAATAGTTTGAGGGGTATTGTCATCAATTCTTCTTGAAGGTCTGGTAGAATTCTGTGCCGAATTCATTTGGCCCTATGACAGACATTTTGGCTAGGAGACTTAATTACTGCTTTTAGTTCACTAGGGTTTATATGTCTGTTTGAATTTCGTATCTTATCCAATCTAACTTTGATAGTTCATATATATCAATAAATTTCTCCATTTCTTTTAGGTCTTCCAGTTTGGTGAAGCACAGATTTTTAAATCATATCCTTATGATTCCTTAGATTTCTTTTATGTTGTTTGTGATGTTACCCTTTTTGTTGTTATTTCCATTAATTTGGATCTCTTCTCTCTGTCTTTTAGTTAACTTAAAAGACAGAGGATTTGTCAGTCTTATGACTAACCCTTCATTTATTGATTCTTTGTGGTTTTTATGTTTGCTTGCTTCTATTTTATTGATTAAACCCTAAATTTGATTATTTATTTTCATCTATTCCTTTCATGTGCTATCTTTTCCTTTTATTCTAGAGCTTTCATATTTGTTGTTAAATGGCTAATATGAGATCTCTCCAGTTTTGTTTTTTTGATATAAGTACTTGGTGCTATGAACTCTCCTTTTGCATCACTTTTTTTTTTTTTTGGTTCCCACAGGTTTGAGTACACTATGTTTCCATTATTAATCAATTTGAAAATATTTTTCATTTCCTTTCTAATTTCTATCTAGTCCCACTTTTCATTTACTAGTGAGTTGTCCAGTTTCCATAGTTTGTAGACTTTTTGTTGTTTCTGTTGTTGATGAAATCCAGCTTTAATCCACATGGTCAGAGAGGGTGCAAGGTATTTTTTCAATTTTCTTGTATCTGTTGAAACTTTCTTTGTGTCCAAGTATGTGATCAGTTTTGGAGAAAGTTCCATGATCTTCGGAAACAAAGGTATATTCTTCTGTGTTTGGGTGAAATGTCTGTAAACATTTGCTAGTTCATTTGACTTATGATGTTATTTAACCCCAACATTTCTCTGTTTAGTTTTTGTCTGGACGATTGCCTGTTCATTGGTGAGAGTGGGGTACTGAAGTCACGCACTATCTCTCTGTTAGTCAATATGTGATTTATGCGGTAGTCCTGTTTCCTTTTGAACTTTGGTGCCCTTGTGTTTGGTTCATAAATACTTAGAGTTGTAATATTCTTGATGGAGTTTTCCTTTGGTGAGTATGTGCAGTGTCCTTCCCTATTTCTTCTGATTAGTTTTGGTTTGAGGTCTATTTATCAAGTAAGAAAATGGATACACTAGTTTAATCCTTGGGTTCATTTGCTTGAAATATATTTTTCCATTCTTTTACTCTGAGGTGATTCTATCCTTGATGTGTTATCTTTGTTTTTTGGGTGAAGCAAAAAGATCTTCTTTCCAAAGCCAGTCTGTTATTCTGTGTCTTTTTATTGGGGAATTAATACCATTAATGTTGAGAATTATCAATAAGCAATGTTTGTAGATTCCTGTTATTTTGTATATATAATGTAGGCTTTCCCCAGTTTTTTGATTTGCTGGTCTGAGATTACTTATTTCTTTTGTTTCCTTGGCTGTGTTTAATCTCTTCATATTGAAATTTTCTTTTAGTGCCTTCTATACAGCTAGCTTTGCATGTAAATATTGTTAAAGTTTTGTTTTATCTTGGATTTTCTCTTTTACTCTGTCTATTGTGATTGATAGTTTTGCTGAGTATTGCAGTCTGGGATGGCATCTGTGGTTTCTTAGAGTTTGTAACACAGTTTTTCAGGCCCTTCAGGGTTTTGAGTATCCATTGAAAACTCAGGTATTATCTAATGGGTCTGCCCCTCTATGTTATTTGACCTTTTCTCCTTGCAGCTTTTTATATTCCTTTTTTGTTCTATAAGTTTAGTGTTTTTGATTATTATGTGCCATGGGGAATTTCTTTTTGGTCCTGTCTATGTGATATTCTGTAAATTTCTTATACCTTGATAGGCAAATTGTAGTGGCTATTACTGATTGTCAACTTGACTAAATCTGGAGTGAACTACAACCCAGAATTAGAAGGCTCACCTGTGATCCAGAACTTGAGTCTGGAAGACACAAGTTTCTGACCTGGATCTTGCCATGGAGATCTTGAGGCATAGTGGCCATGAAAGCTTAGGCCCAGGCAATGTAGTACATGCCCTTAATCCCAGGAGACTGAGGCAAGTAGATTTCTGAGTTCAAGGTCAACCTGGAACAAATCAAGTCCCAGATCCAGGCATGGTGGTACACACCTTTAATCTGGGTCATATCTTCTGCTTGTTTATTAGACTCTGAGGGATTAATTTCCTCATGTGGAGAAGGCATTATTTCAAGGGGTGAGGCTGAGGATACTACTTCCTCAGGTGGGGCAAACCCTTGAGAATCTGAAGATTCAAAATTCTCAGCTTCAGCAGGATCCTCCCACACATCTCCATCCCAAATTATAGGATCCCATTCTTTGCCAATTAATTCCCTTACTTTAACTGATGACATCCTCTGAGGCTGAGACTTGAATTTTTTCACTGTAATTCAACCAACTTTATAATGAAGGCTTCAGTTCGATTTTCTTCAACTTGAGCTCTATGGCTGCTGGAGAGAAGATTCTCTTCAAGGGCACACTTAAAAACCTTTAGATTATTTACTTGCATCTGGAGATGTTCAATTTTATCATAGAGCTTATTCTTTTCCTCCATCAAATTATCCAGAGATGCTAAGAGCAACAAATCAGCAAAATCTTTTCCAGTTTTTCCCCTAACTTGTAGAAAGCGTTGTACACAGGATCACTTAATTCATTGCCAGTTACAATTGATGGATCAAGATTATTAAAGGCATTAGCTTCTTTAAGTTTGAGATATAGTTTCCACCATAGGCCTTCAATATTCTCTGAGCTCCCAGGAGAGAGAGTGTCTGGTTTCTGTAGTTGAAGGTGCTTGTGAATTATTAAACCAACTCCATATTCTTAAAAGATTCATCCTTACACTTCTGCTCCTCTAGAACCACCTCCAGGACCAACTTCTGTAGTAGTCAGGGTTCTCTAGAGTCACAGAATTTATGGGTAGTCTCTATATAGTAGGGAATTTGTTTATGACTTACAGTCTGTAGTCCAACTCCCCAACAATGATCAGCAGCAGAATGGAAGTCTAAGGATCTAGCATTTGCTCAGTACCACAAGGCACGCAGTCGAAGAAGAGCAAATCTTCCTTCTTCCAGTGTCCTTATGTAGGTCTGCAGCAGAAGGTATGGCCCAGATTAAAGGTGTGTACCACCACGCCTGGATCTGGGACTTGATTTGTCCCAGGCTGACCTTGAACTCAGAGATCTACTTGTCTCAATCTCCTGGGATTAAGGGCATTAAGGTACTACTTTTGCCTGGGCCTAAGCTTTTCATGGCCACTATGCCTCAAGATCTTCATGGCAAGATCCAAGTCAGAAACTTGTGTCTTTCAGCCTCAAGATCTGAATCACAGGTGAGCCTTCTAATTCTGGATTGCAATTCACACCAGATATAGTCAAGTTGCCAATCAGTAATAGCCACTATAGGCATCTCCTTTAGATTAGAGAAATTTTCTTCTATGATTTTGTTGAAAATATTTTCTGTGCCTTTGACTGGGTTTTTTCCTCCTTCCTTTATTTTTATTATTTGTAGATTGTAGTGTCCTAGACATCCTGGAGGTTTTGTGCTGAAATTTTTATAGATTTAACATTTTGTTGACTGAGTTATTTATTCCTTCTACCTTGTCTTCAGCTAATTTTTTTTCTTTCATATACTATTTCTTGTACTCTGTGGGTGAGGTTTACTTCTAAAATTCTTTCTTAACTTCCTAAATTTTTCCTTTCCAGTTTTACCTTAGTTTGGGTTTTCTTCAGTTAGTCTATTTCTTTGTGAAATTCTACTTTCATGTCATAAATTGTTTTCATTATTTCATTACACTGTTGGTGTTTTCACAGGCTTCATTAAGGGATTTATTTACATTCTCTTTATGGTCCCTGATCATACTCATAATAGCCATTTGAAAGTCCTTGTCTTGTGCTTCAGCTATATTGAATTTCTCAGGGCTCACTATAGTAGGGTCACTGGGTTCTGGTGGAGGTACATTGCCTTGGCTGTTCATGTTTATGCTTTTGCACTGGTGTCTAGGCATGTGGGGTTGGGATGATTGTGAGTCTAAATATTGATACCACCACATTTTGTCTTTTTAGATAAATGTTCTGTTCCTTGCTTTCTGTTGTCATCTCTGGATCTTAGGGAAGTGTAGTGGCTCCGGGTTTCCTGGTAGAGAATGATTCTTTAATTCAATGGCTGACAGAGAGGAATGGAGGTGGGCTAGGAGAAAAGACTGAGGGTCGCTTCAGGAAAGTGCTAAGAGGATCTTGTTTATAACTGGAGATGGGGCTCACACAAAATTGAAGATATTGTCTTAGGGGATTCTGCAGGTAGGCTGCAGTAACACAACAAACTGTCTGGAGAGTCAGAAATTAAAGGGCTAGTAGGACCCTGGGTCTGAACCAAGAGTAGGACTCTCCAGTGAATGGAGTCAAAGTGGAATGGGGGACAGCCATTAGAAGATTGTTATTGGGCTGAGGGTGAGAATGGAGAGATCTTAGTGGAGGGCAGGAAGGAGTGTGGTTCACTTACCTGAACCTAGGTTCACTGTGGCTACTGGGGATTCCAGCTGTTTTTAGGTATTAGTTGCTGATGCAAATGAACTGGAATGGGACTGGTCTGGAGTGGGGACTAAAAGGTTTCATAGGAAGAAGGGAAGCTGGGTCCACTGCAAAGTTCAGCAGAGTCCCCAGAAAATAACGGTAGAGTGGGAGGACCGGCTTCTGTAAAGTATCTGTTATAGAGCTGGGGATGAGACTCATCAGCCTTTTACTGGACCAAAGGGTGTGCAGACGATGTTATGACATCCATGGTTTCAGTCTGTAAAAAGGAGTTTATTCTTATTTTATGTGTATGAATATTTTGCCTGCATGTTTGTCTGTGTACCATGAGTGCATTGTCTTTGGAAGACAGACAAAGGCATGTAATCACCTGGAACTGGGGTTACAGATGTTTTTGAGCCACCATGTGGATCTTAGGAATTGAAACTTGGTCCTCTGCAAGAGGAATCAGTGCTCTTAACCACTGAGCCATCTCTCCAGCCCTAGTTTCCTTTTCTTTTTGAATACTGTAAGCATTTATATTTTCAAATATACCTATGTGATAGTTTTGATATGTTCTCCCAAAGCTCACATGTCAGAAGCTGGGTGGAAAATCAACACAGATATTTTACTATTCAGGTGGTAAGCTGGTGTGTATAGCACCTGTGTTTGGTGCCCACAATCCACATTTATGCTGGAATTAATATTGGAAAGTGCTATCATTTGATTTTATATAATAAACATGTATATTATTTTGTGATAGCCTCAAAGGTCCAGGTTATTCACATATACACTATTTTGTATCAATGGTTTTATGTTTAATTATCAGTCTTAGTCACTGTTCTATTGCTGCGAACAGACATCATAACCAAGGCACCTCTTATAAAGGAAAGCATTTAATTGGAGGCTTGCTTACAGCTCTGGAGGTTTAGTCCATTATCATCATGGTGGCAAGCAGGTAGGCACTGGAGCAGTAGCCAAGCGCTACATCCTCATCTATAGCCAGTGAACAAGAGCCTAGGCCTGGCATGGACTTTGGAAACCTCAAGACCCATCCCCAGTGACACACTTCCTCTAACAAGGTCACACCCACTTCAGCAAGGCCACATCTCTTAATACTTATAATCTTTTCAAATAGTCTCACTTCTTGGTTTCTGAACCCTCAAATGAATGGGGACGGATTTCATCAAACCACCACAATCACATTCACTAAGAACTTTTGATATTCTACCTGGGAGAAAGAAAGATTTGTGAAACTTCTGTAGGCTAGTGTAGAGAGTGTTCTAGTCCCTACCTTGAGGATGGGATGGTGCTTGGTGCTCACTGTGTAGATTCAGGTTAAGTTTGCCATGTTTCTTGGTCCTGAATTCATATACATACATACATACATAAATATATACATAATTTAAAAATTACATTTCCTTATTTGTGTATACTTGTGTAGAGAACAACTCCCAAGGATGGGCTCTCTCCTTCTATTATGTGCATTCTGGGGACTGAATTCAGGTTGTCAGGCTTGGTGGCAGACACTTTTTACCTGTTGAACTGTCTGAATTCTTATATTTTCTTTCCAATGTTAGCCCCTTTCCCCTGTATCTGAGACACTGTTGAAAACAGTTGCCTATACCTCACCTCTGTATTTCTTGTTTCTCACTATTTCAGGCACCTGGAAATAATCCTGTTCTTGCTTCTTTCTCAGTATATTCTTATTCTTTCATATTTACTGATATATTCAGTATCTCTCTGTCTTTGGTATAGAAGAGTATTTTGTATGTTAATTTAGTCTTTGAGATGATTGTTAAGTTTCCCAGTATTTAATATGAAATATCTTCATTCTGTTCTTGAAGATTTAATTATTCTAACCTTTCAGTTACACTTACAAGATATATGTGTATATATACACACACATATGTTTTATGATTTCTACAGTGAGTCAAATTATGTATATAATGTATTAGCTAATTAAGAAATAACTTATTTAATCACTATTGTGGTTAAATGTATATTAATTCAGAAACGACTTGAGCATAGAAAGTGATGGGAATATATTTAAGCTCACAATTTACAAGAAGGCTCTTGGAAAGGTTGAAAGCACAATTTGCAGAGTGCCTGAGGGTTCAATGTTACATTCCCTCTTTTGAGCAATGAAACTTTGGCAAAGGATATATTTTAATGAGGCCTTCCCTCTCCTTCCTAGAGAGTGAGGCCTTGCTATACATAAAACCCCCATAACCTCTTAACAGGTGTTCCAAGAATAAAGAAAACTTCTGTTCTGTTCATTCATGTCACATGGTTCAGACCCAAGCACAAGAGCAGAGGAGGGAATTGAGCTATTAAATCAGTTCTTTGCTGCAGCTTCAGAATAAAGCAAGAAGGCAAATGCCCATCTGGACCTGGAAACAAGTGGCTTTGGAAAGGATTTTTATTATGTCTGTATGTTGCTAGACTTTTTATCATATCTATAGTGTCTGATCTATGTCCTTGGCCCTGAGACTTAAGGTCTCAGAGGGAAGAGCACAATATCCCATATGATATTATTCAAGACAACTGCTTTCAAGTTAATTTTTTTGTACTTTTTAAAAGTTTAACTACTGAAAAGCTTTTAAAAAATGGGTAGAATTTCTAGAAATAAAATAAAAAATAAATAAAAGAGAATCAGAATGCCATCGTTCTTTTGGAAAGTAGTAATCTATAAAGGGGAGAAACAATGGTCCAAGGAAAGCATGTCTGAACACAGCTGACATCACATTTGACTTAAGTTTTAACGTCATCAATAGGAAAATAAAGGCTTTAAAAAAAAATTCAAATCTCATTAAGAGTCTTGACCTGCAAAGAATTTCTCTTAAGTTGCAGGAAATGAGATTATCATCTCTTTGGAGGGGTCAACACCAGGGGAAGGGTTAGAAGAGCGTGGCAGTTAAAATAAAAACAAAATGAAAACATAACACGCTCCTTCTCCTGCCCCAGCACCTCATAAACATAAAATCTTAACCCGAACAATGAAAACACACGAGCGCTGAACCAAACCCAGTATGCTGAAAGAGCCCAATAAAAATATGTGGTTTTATACGTATAGTATATATTATCAGGATGTTTTGAAAGCTGTGGAACAGCTGGCCAGGTGGGGAGAGAGTGTAAAAATGTAGAAAGCGTGAGATCTTATTGCAACCTTAAGCTGTTCTGAACTTTTGGAAAAATCCTTTAGGGCAGGGCCCTCAAATTCCACTCCATCCAGTATGGGAACCTGGGCAATCTTCCGTCTGGGTTTCTTTGTTTGCTGTGTCTGCTGTGAATCCACTCATACTAAGAACTTATGGTAACCAGCCTTGTACATGGAAGTCACAAGTTTGTTCAACCACAGAGCAAAGAGCATGCTGTTAGCTTCCTCTTGGCCTCATGCTTGTCTTCAGTCAGTTATTTCCAGGGAATCTAGGTATGGCGCTCTCTAGCTTCAATTTTGTAATTTTATTCTAAAGAAAGTTGGGGACTTACGGCTTTGGCTGAAATTGCAGAGGCATTGTAGTTTGGATGTATGTACACAGTGTAGACATTTGTAATGGTATTACAAACTTGCCAACCTGCCAAAGACTCATTAGTGTCACGAGAGTCTAGTGCAAATCTTCTAGGCTCCAGATTAGGAGATTTCTTCTTTCAGTGGCTACATTGTTTCTGTGCTGCCCCACATGCTATGTTATGTTATCTGAGACATTCACCTTAATCAAATGTTACCAGATGTTTACCAAATTATTTCACACATAACAAAGGAAACTCTATATTTTGGGGAAGGGAGTTTGGAAAATTGAATCTCATTTTTTTTGCTGATCTTCTTTCCATAACTCTCCATCTAGGCTTCTGAGATTTCCCTTTCTCTATGCTACGTCTTCTTTTTCCAAGGGATGACAGAACCATGCCCTTCCCTCTGCACTATGGTAGAGAGGACACTCTGTAGCCACCTCATCCATGGAGATAATGCAGCAGCATGGAACTGCTCCTAGACTTGGCAAATCAGATTGATAGGGCATCCACTGATAACTCTGTGTTGTTCTTTACCTAGGACCAGGTAAGGTCTTTCTTCAGCAGATCCCCTATAGATTTGAGTAGACCTAATAGGACTCACATTCATAATTTCTGCCAGAGTCATGCCCTTTCATTCAGATGAGGGCTCCCTATGCTATGTCTGAGAGTGAAGGTAAGATTGAGGTTTTGCTGGAGGAAAAGAACTGCATGTGGTATCTTGAAAGAAACCTCTTTGCCATCCAGTGTTGCATGAGAACTGTTGATGAGCAAGTGGCTAGAGTTACTAGGAACAGTAGCAACAAGTTCTAAACTACAGCAGCCTGTTTCACGGAAGCCGGGTCTCAAGCACTCACGTGTAGTAATCTAATCTGCTGTGACTCTTCTGCTCAGTTGTGCTTTGAAAAATTTCCTTGTGATTTTTTTCTTGTTATCAGGCATATAATACATTGGAACCCACCCTTCATGGAATACTCATCACCTTTCAGGCTCTGAAACAAGTGGTTACATTTTGAATCAGACAACCTTCTGACTGGATTGGGAATTGTTAATGGCCTCCAGTAGATAGAGGCCAAGCAGTTGCCAGACCTGCTACAATGTAAACAGCAACCATTTTCTCCACCAAGAAATTTTACATCGTTAACATTACAATGTCAACATTTCTTAGACTGAGAAAACTGAATTTCTTTATTTTTTTCCCTTGGAATATTAACATTTTGTGTGATTCATGATGACCGGGTAACACCACTTTATACACCATGAATTGGTGGAAGGCTAGTCTTGTGCTAAGCCCATGTTTCTAATGTTCATCAAAGTTCAGTTTCACAGATCTTTGAGTGGAGTGCTGGTTAAATCCTATCTCCTACTGATTCTTTAAAATGTACTCTTAGGAACTCAGAATCCCTATGAGTATTTTTGAGACATTATAACTATATTCCAGGAAACCACAGAAATGAAACAAACAAACCACCTAGGACATAATAATTCCTAAATAGAAAAAGAAAATGGAAGAGCTGTTACCCCCTTCTTCACCTTTCTAGATGGCCTGAGTCAGTTGCCATCACCACCAGCATTTTAGTCCTTAAAATATGCAAGAGCAAGAAAGAAACAGTTTCTTCCTCTATGTGGAGAGTTACATTCCGGATAGGAAAGACTCTTCTTGCCCTAGGTCTGTCCCTTGAAGACTTGGTATGCAGTCTTCTGTGGAATCTCTAAAGCGAAGTTTAGTGAAAGGAAGTTGAGTTACTGTGAATATATCCTTAAACAAGGCATGGAGAGCTAGCTCCTCCTTCTCCTCTTTGATTCCTGGGTTAGCATCTTCCTCTATCAGATACTGCTTACTGTCATCGGCACAGGCAAAAACAAAACAAAACAAAACAAACAAAAATGGTGAGACCAAGTGGGCTAAGTTGTCTAAAATTATGGGATGGACACTTCCTTTTTTAAAGTTATTTGAACTATTGTCATACAATATTGAAAGATGACATCAACACTGTTTCTTTTTTTAGAATGGGGTGTGGGGGCTTATCTCATTATGTTTCCCTGGCTGCCCTAGGCCTTGATTTTGTCTTTCCTCAGTCTTCCAAGTATCTGGCAGGATATCCAGTTTTTAAGATCATTTATTTATTTATTTTACCTTCAGGAAGCTGACCTGTAATTGATGATTCAATACAAATTACAAAAGAACACTGAGGCAAACATGCAGGGTATGGTGAGATTCCAGGGAAGTGGAGGGCATGAAATGCTTGTTCAGCTTGTTAACTGGGAGGTGATGCCATGCTGCTGTTATGGCCATGTGGGTTTTGTTTGTTTGTTTTTACTTATTTTATTTATTTACATTCTAGCCATTGTCCCCCTCCAAACCCAGTCCCCCCTCCCACAGTTCCTCAACCCATTCCCCTTCCCCTTGCCTCTGAGGGGGTGCTCCTCCTCCTCCTCCATCCCCACTGGTCATTCCCTTTCCCTAGGGCCTCAAGTTTCTCCAGGATTTTAGGCACATCTTCTCCCACTGAGGCCAGACCAGGCAGTCCTCTGCTATATATGTGCAGGGGGCCTCAGACCAACCCATGTATGCTGCCTGGTTTGTGGTTCAGTCTCTGGGAGCTCCCAGAGGACAGGGTTAGTTAAGACTACTGGTCTTCCTGTGGTGTTGCCCTTCCCTTCAGCTTCTTTAATCCTTCCCTTAATTCCTCCATAGAGGTCCCCAACTTCAATCCAATGGTTGTGTGTAAGATCTGTTTCAGTCTCAGTCAGTTGCTAGTAGGCCCTCTCAGAGGACAGCCATGCTAGGCTCCTGTCTGTAAGCACATCATACCACCAGGAATAGCGTCAGGCCTTGGTGCCTCCCCCATGAGATGAACCCAAAGTTGGGCTGCTCACTGGACCACCTTTCCTTCAGTCTCTTCTCCATTTTTATCCCTTCAATTCTTTTAGATACAAACAATTCTGGGTCAGAAATTTTGACTGTGGGTTAGTGACCCCATGCCTCCACTTGAGGCCCTGTCTATCTAAGAGGTAGACTCTTCAAGTTCCCACTCCCCACTATTGGGTATTTTAGCTAAGGTCCCTAACTTTGAGTCCTGAGATTCTCTCACCTCCCAGGTCTCTGAGACTTTTTAGAGGGTCCTCCTGTCCTCCCCCCATAAGCTGCACATTTCCATTCATTCTGCTGGCCCTCTGGGCTTCTCCCTTGTTCCCTACTCCCATACCTCATCCTGTTCCCCTTTTCTCTCTACCTCCCCCCTCTCCCACCCACGTCCCTTGGTCTCTCTGCCTCCCATGATTATTTTGTTCCCCCTTCTAAGTGGGACTGAAGCATCCTCACTTGGGCCTTCCTGCTGGTTACACTTCTTTCAGTCTGTGGGCTATATTCTGTGTATTCTGTACTTTTTGGCTAATATCCACTTATCAGTGTGTATATACCATGCATGTCCTTTTGGGTCTGGGTTACCTCATTCAGGATATTTTCTAGTTCCATTCATTTGCCTGAAAAATTCATGATGTTGTTTTTAATAGTTAGATAGTACTTCATTGTGTAAATGAACCACATTTTCTGTATCCATTCTTTGGTTGAGGGACATCTGGGTTGTTTCCAGCTTCTGGCTATTTATTACAAATAAGGCTGCTATGAACATAGTGGAACATGTGTCCTTGTGGTATGGTGGGGCATCTTCTGGGTACATGCCCAGGAGTGGAATTGCTGGGTCCTCAGGTAGATCTATTTCCAGTTTTCTGAGGAACCTCCAGATTGATTTTCAGAGTGGTTGTACCAGTTTGCAATCCCACCAGCAATGGAGGAGTTCTCCTCTTTCTCCACATTCTCTCCAACATGTGTTGTCACCTGAGTTTTTAATCTTAGTTATTCTGATTCGTGTGAGGTAGAATATCAAGGTCATTTGATTTGCATTTCCCTGATGACTAAGGACTTTGAACATTTCTTTAAGAGCTTTTCAGCAATTCAAAATTCCTCTGTTGTGAATTCTCTGTTTAGCTCTGTAGCCCAATTTTTAATTGGGTTATTTGGTTTTTCTGGAGTCTAACTTCTTGAGTTCTTTCTATATCTTGGATATTAGTCCTCTATCAGATGTAGGGTTAGTGAAGATTCTCCCCCCCCATTAGTAGGTTGCCAATTTGTCCTATTGACTGTCTCTTTTGCCTTACAGAAGCTTTTCAGTTTCATGAGGTCATATTTTTCTATTGTTGATCTTAGAGCCTGAGTCATTGGTGTTCTGTTCAGGAAATTTCCCCCTGTGCCAATGAGTTCAAGGCTCTTTTCCACTTTCTCTTTTGTAAGATTCAGTCTATCTGGTTCTATGTTGAGGTCCTTGATCCACATGGACTTGGGTTTTGTGCAAGGTGATAAATATGGATCTATTTGCATTTCTCTACATGCAGACCGACAATTAGACCAGCACCATTTGTTGAAGAGGCTTCCTTTTTTCTACTGTATGTTTTGCCTTTTTTTTTTAGTCAACGATCCAGTGTCCATAGGTGTGTGAGTTTATTTCTGGGTTTGTGATTCTATTCCATTGATCAACCTGTCTGTCTCTGTATCAATACTATACCATCTCTATCACTATTGCTTTGTAATTCAGCTTCTTGAGGTCAGGGATTGTGATTCCCTCAGGAGATCTTATTGTTGAGAATTGTTTTTGGCTACCCTGTTTTTTTTTCTTCTATATGAAGGTGAGAATTGCTTTTTCCAGGTCTGTGAAGAATTGTGTAGTAATTTTGATGGGATTGCATTGTAGATTGCTTTTAGTAGGCTGGTCATTTTCACTATGTTAATCCTACCAATCCATGAGCATGGGAGATCTTTTCATCTTCTGAGGTCTTCTTTCATTTCTTTTTTCAGGGATTTGAAGTTCTTGTCATACAGATCTTTTACTTGCTTGGTACACCAAATATTTTATACTATTTATGGTTATTGTGAAGGGTGTTGTTTCTCTAATTTCTTTCTCACCCTGTTTATTATTTGTATAAAGGAAGGCTACTGATTTGTTTGAGTTTATTTTATATCCGACCACTTTGCTGAAGTTGTTTATCAGCTGTAGGAGTTCTCTGGTGGAATTGTGGGTGTCGCTCATGTATACAATCATATCATCCCCAAATAGTGATATTTTGACTTCTTCCTTTCCAGTTTGTCTCCCCTTGATCTCCTCTTGTCATCTGACTGCTCCAGCTAGAACTTCAAGTACTATATTGAATAGATAGGGAGAGAAATCTTGTCCCTGATTTTCCTAATTTTCTCTCCATTTAATTTGATGCTAGCTGTCAGTTTCCTATATGTAGATTTTATTTTTTTTTTAGGTATGTGCCATGACTTCCTGATCTCTCCAAGACTTTTAACATGAAAGAAGGTTGTATTTTGTCAAAGGCTTTTTCAGCATCTAATGAGATGATCATGTTAGAGTGATCTGGCTGTGACATATGTCACCCCATTGATTGCCAGGGTGGATTAAACTGATCTGGCTGGCAAGGCGAGTGTCCCCTTCCTCCCTCACCTCTTCACATGCATCCCTCCCAAAGCTTTGAGCTAGTTCAAAGAGGAAGACCTTTCCTGAATTGAGGAGGACCAGTCTTCAGTTAAGGGTATAGGAGTAGCTACGCTTCCCTGCTAAAACCTCCAAATAAGATTATTTTTATAAGCTGCATGTTATGCTAACCTATTGATCCAGCAATACTGTTGAATACTTCATGAGGCTAGGGACTTTTTTTCTTAGTGCCTTTTGAATAAGTAGAAAACTGAACTCTGTGCTTGATGGCACCCATAGACCACCCTGGCAGTCTCTCTTGCATTTTGAGGACTCTGGGTAACACCCATGCTGTCAGCATTGATATATGAAAAATATTTAAGATAGTCATTCTCTTAAGGCAACTTCTGTGATGTTGGTAAAACCATTTTTTCGGGAGCCAACCTGAATTTGAGTTGTGAGGACAAAATGGCCATGGGCCTAAGTTTCAGTTTCCTGAATTGTTAGCTTTAGTTTCTCAGAAACCAGGTGATCAGCTGGAAGTTAAGCAGTTAAGATAGAAACCAGGTGATCAGCTCAAGGTTAGGCAGTTAAGATAGAGATGTATTCTGTTGGCAGAATATTGCATTGCTTATTGGAATTTCCCCACCCCTGTTATTTCCCCTTCTCTTGCTATAAAAGCTATGTGAGAAATAAAGTCATTGGAGCTTGATCAGAAAGATTCTGTCTTGCTCCCAGGTCCTCGTGTCTCTTGTCTCTTCATTCGTCCGATCCCTTCTTAGGTCCACGTTGATGATGACTCCATGGGCCGGGGCACCATTTTAACACATACAATGGTGTTTCAACACACAATAACAACACAGCAATGCCATCCCTGTCAATCCTGGCTTCTCTGAGGGAGGGGGCTTTGAGCTAGGTCTTGAAGAAAGATTAGTATTTGTTTGAGGGCAGGAGAGGCTGAGGTTTCAGAGCATATGGAGATAAATGTTTGGATGTGTCTGCAAACACATTTACAGTATTAAGTGGTTCTGCAAGAAAGTCAAAGAATAAAGCATGTATGTACAGTCATAAGTTACCTGTTTATTTGATGTTTTATTGCTCTTGCATATTGCAGTACCTTTCTGAGACAGATTGCCTCCAATCTCACTGAATTGACTGGCTCTGAAATAAACATGACACCACCTATCTCATTAGATTGGTATGAAGAATCAGTGGCCTCCAGTTTTGACTCTTCTGTTTCCTAATGGTCGACTACAATCACTGAACTTCTCCCCTACCTCAGTTTCCTTTTATGTAAAGTGGAGATAATAATAGATGCCTATTTAAATTGTTTTAGAAAATCAGTGAACGAGTGTCCCTGTAGTGCTAGAGCAGGGGCGGAATGTTGTCAGTGCTATGTGGAGGTTGGCTGTTGTTGGTGGCTATGATAATGTCCTTGCCAATTCCTAGATATAGACTGACTATAAGGAGCTAGTGAAATTGACCAGACACATTGCAGGCTAAGTATGTTCAATGAGTTCTGAATGCCTATAAGCATCTGAAGTTGTGTATTCTCTCCTCACCACACCATTAAATGTGGTTAAATCCATGGGCTATGCAGCCTCATCGCCCCATATCAAATCTTGAATCTACTCTGTACCAGCTGTGTTCAGTGAAAATGACTACCCACCTCTGCTCCCAAATATCTCTATTTGGAAAAAGAGATTAATAGTAACCAATGCCACCAACAATGAGGCTGTAACAATCACCCCCTCACTGCTGAGCTCTGTGGCACAAATGCAATCAAATATGTGATGTGTTTTCTCCAGTGGCTCCGTGTAGAAAGCTCTCAGCTTACTACATAAACCATCCTTATTAGGCTTTACTTGTGATGGATTGGTGTACCTGGGACCTTCTGTAGCAGCTCTGTTAATCCCCTCAGTTTTACAGCACAATGTGACCTTGTATGTCCCTTCTGGCTAGTAAAGCAGTTGGTGAGGAGGCAAGTAATAAGCTCCAGTCTTGGGCTTAGCTAATTCTCCCTCATAACATGCAAAAGCTTAATACTAATCTGGATTTTTCCCACCCTGGGTAATCATTACTTTTCAAAAAAATGCTGAGCAAATCTGAAAATAATCTTCAGTTCTGTCATTAATTTAAAAAGTAATGTTTTCCAGTGTGGCTAGCTTTCTCAGACCATGTCCCAGTGGATGGCGTTCATTACTGTGGTGAGTGTTCATTTTTGTTAAATTAATCTTTTAAGAGTGAGTAATGACCATAAGAGCCTGAATATGTTTTCCTCTGTGGATGGGGTTCAGCCTAGAAACCCAGCCTGGTCTGGCCACAGTGGTGGGGACTTGTGGTACGTCTTGTGTGACTCCCTGTGGGTTGTGGTTGTGGCTTTTTGTTTTAAAGCAGCTGTTTAGCTACCTGGTGTGATATTTTGGTGTTTCACACATACTCTCCTGGAGATTCAGTGAAGTAATGGCATGTGTGGACAGCTAATGCCTTTCTTTTGAGCTCTACACTGAGGGTTGGTAAGAGCCAAACTGTGCAGTGTGTGTGTGTGCATAAAACCAAGGATGAATTGACATAAACCCCAAACTTAGCTTCCAGTTGTTACACAAAGTTGCTCATCTTTTTACATTTTTATTCTACATGCATAACTAAGCAAATTTGTTTTCTCTAGAAAGATCACTAGCCCTGTCTTTATATTTTTTTAATATGTAGGACATTTAATGAGAATGTTTGTTTTCCTTTAGTGCTGTAGCTGCCAGGCATTTATTTTTCCTCAGTGTGTAGGTTTGGGAGTCAAACTTTGAAATTGCCAGTATGCAACCCATCATTGGCTTCTGGGAGCCAGCTGGACTCTTGCGGAGGTATTATGTTGGAGATGCTGAAGGAGAAAGGATCAGGAAGAAGTGGATTTGAGGCAGGAGGTTTGTCTCATGAGTGAGACAAAGATTAGATTGGCTGACATAAGAGCAAGGGTGGGTTGGGCTTTTGCAAAGGACCTATAATCTCTCCCATAAGAATGACAAACAGTGATTGAGAAATAGTACTCAGGATAAGGGTCTAGGGAAGATGGCTCTGGGATAAGCATAATAGTAAACTCTTTTGCAAAGCATCTGTGACCTCTTTCATAATAATGAGTTCTATTGACTGAGAAACAATGCTGAGGAGCCTGCTAAGAGTCTGGGACAAACACAGTAGTCTGGGGGCATTTGGATGAGGCCTAGTCCCACAGATAGCAAAGGTCACCAAGTCATTAACCACATCAGTTCCCAACTTTCTTGGTAGAAACAGGTATAAATCTTTCCCATTGAAGAGAACAGCTTTCATGTTTAACTTTCCTGGTTTTTCCTAGTGCTATCTGTGAATACAAGGACCCTGTGCCCTTTAAACCTGGCCAAAGGATTTCTCCCTTTACTTTCCTTTCCCTCCTTTCCTCTGTTCTGTCCTCCCTTCCTCTCCCTTCCTCCATCTTCTTCCCTGTCCTGCCTCCCAACCAGTGTCCTGTCCTCCTTGCATACCTGTGGAGGTTTTTTGTCTATTATATATTCTTCTAAATTTTCTGTTATGTTTGAGTTTCACAAAATTTATCTTAGGAAGGTTAGAGGAAACAGTTTTGTAGAATGCATGCCATTAGGTAGAGTCATGTGTCCTTAGTAACAAGTTTACATCCTGAGCCATTTGCCACCATATGGTTTCATTCTTGTATGAGCACCCTACAGTGATTTAACCCATAGGTCTTTAATGGCACTCACCTTCTAGGGCCTCTTTGTACAGTCAAGCAACATGGTTAAAGTCAGCAGGGAAACTCATATTTGTAAATTCTAGCACTAGGGAGGCTGAGGCAGGAGGATTATGAATTTGAGGTCTGCTAAGAAAACAAACAAAAAAGTCACAGTTGATGTTGGTATCCACAAGAATGTGTCACATCATTTTATAGTAAACATTTTTAATAAATAGGAATTTACTGTAGAATAACAATAAGAAGTAAAACACAGTAAAATATAAATCAGTAATATTATTTGTTATCATGGCCAAGTTTTAAATATTGTAAGTAATGATGTAGTATACTTTCACAGTCCTAGAACACAGTAGGTTTCACAGTAGGTTTTTCTTTCTATCTTTTTTCTTTTCTTCTCCTCCTCCCCCTCTCCTTCCCCTCCCCCTTATCTTTTTCCCTCCCCTTTCTCCTTCCCCTCCCCCTTCCCCTTCCCCTTCCCCTCCTTCTTCTGCTTCCCTCCTCCTCCTCCTCTTCCTGCTCCTCCTCCTCTTTCTTCTTAACAGCATTGTCTTAGTGTTTCTATTGCTGTGAAGAGGCACCATGACCAAGACAACTCTTATAAAGGAAAACATTTGGTTGGGTCTGGCTTACAGTTTCATAGGTTTAGTCCATTATTATTATGGCAGGAAATATGGCGTCATGCAGGCAGACATGGCACTGGTGAAAAAGCTCTACATTGAGAGTTGTACGTCTTGATCTGCAGGCAGCAGAAGTGAATACCACATTAGGCCTAGCTTGAGCATATAAGATCTCAAGCCCATCTCCACAGTGACACACTTCCTTCAACAAGGCTACATCTCCTAATAGTGCCATTCTCTATGAGCTTATGGGGGCCCATTTTCTTTGACACCACTACAAGCTCCCTTATCAACATAGTCAGTGGTCAAATGACTTTTAGCTCTACTATAATCTTGTGTACCTCTGACATAGATAATCTGTTGTTGACCACCATGTGATACATAGGTATATTTAAAACTAAATAATGCTGTTTGTGTTAATTGGCTTTCTGCTATAATGAAAGACACTCCAAACAATTAACCCATAAAGAAAGGGTTTCTTCTGCTATGGTTTGGGAATTTCAGTCCATGGCTGGTTCCCTCTATAGTTTTTGCACCTGTAGGGAGGTAGCAGGCTCATAAAAAGAAGCCTATGACAAAACAATGTGGCTCACTTCATAGCTTGGTTATAAAAATAGACAGGAAGGACTCGGAAATCTGCTAACTCAAGGCACACCTCTAATGACCATAAGATCTCCCACTTGACCCCACCTCTAGAAGCTTCTACCCTCTTTCAGTAGTACCAAGATAGTGACTCACACTATAATGAACTCAACACACTGCTGAGGAAACATTCCAGAAGAAAGCCAAATAATTGTTGCTTTAAAATTAAATGAACGTATCCTGAAAGGCAGTCAATGCTGAACTGTTTATTGTCAATGTACATTCAATGCATTAGACTTGCTTCTGTATTTAACAGTCAAGAACCAACATGAATATACATGCAGGTAGATTCCCTGTTACAACAGTCCACATGGCCCCAAACCTGAAAATCTTGTAGTATGTAATATTATGCAAATAAGTTTTTTAAGTACCTGAATAGTACAAGGTGAGGTCTGACATAAGTTAGGTTTTGTTAAGCTCCTTGCTCCAAATGTTGAAGGTTATTCTCTAACATGACTTTTGAGTTGCCAGTGCCAAGCAGTCTGGCATTGAGCACAGCTAAGATTACTAAATGTGCCCAAGAAGCACATCACTCCAGTCAAGGCACTGAAAAGGCTGTGGGGACATACATGTTGTGTTCAGTATCCTGCAAAGGGGTCAGATGGCTTTTGAGGTCACTGAAACTCCTTTCTTGTTAGGGTGATCAATAAAAGGTCTTATGGTTTGGAATTAAAATTTTCTTCTTTTCTGGGAAATTCCCTTCAGGTGAATGTCAGCTTTAGTTTAAGCAGTCTTATATAAATGGACCCTTTGAGACATTTTGCTAAGAATGGATTCCTTGCCAACCAAGTTAGCTCCATTTATTTCAAGCTCCCCATTTGGGAGATTAAAATCTTTCTATTTAATTAGGTCTGAAAGTCCATTTTTTTCTCCTGCTAATTAGTATGATAGGACATAGAAGGGATTTTCCTCTTTGACTTTTGTTTTGGTTATTTGGATATTTAGCATAAAAACAAACACACAAAGGAACAAACAAACAAACAACAAAAAATTACTAATTGTTCACTTCAGCCACAGAGTCAAATTCTTGTATTAGCTACTGAATAGTCTAGTGGGAATTCCAATAGTCAGGTCGGCTGTTACCATCCCCTTTATATGGTAATATAAAGATTAAACTCACATATGTTGCCTTCAAAAACAGACCATTTATTTGCTCTTTTATTGCCATGACAAGACACTATGAGCAAGGCAGCTTATAGAAGAAAGGGTTTTTTGGGTGTTTACAGTTTCAGAGGGTGAGTCTATAACCTTCATAGCAGGAAGCATGGCAGCAGTCAAGCAGGCATAGTGTTAGAGCAGTAGCTGAGACCTTATATCCTTATGCATATAGGAATGGTGTGGGATTTTGAAACCTTAAAGCTTCTCCCAATGACATTCCTCTTCCAGCAAGACTACACCTCCTAATCCTTCCTAAATAGTTCTACCAACTGGTGACCAAAGCTTCAAGTACATGAGCTTAAAGAGACCATTCTGTTCAAACCACCACAAACACCCACTACAACTTTAATAGAAATGTGCACATAATCTCACATGGACATTTAAGGGTTGATCCTCCCCAGATTGTGAGTTAAGTTTATACTAGAAGTGATTACTTTGTTACTGTATTTACTGTATAAACTTTAGCATCAAGGTAAGAGAATTTTCTAATTCAGAAAGATGCCTACTATTTATAGATTTCCAAGCATTATTGTTTTAGCTATGATTTCAACTATACTTATTCTTCAGGGGCAAATTAGCTGTCCAGAATCTTCTTTCCCTCCCTGCTTTATAAATAAGACCAGCTGAAGCTGGGATAGAGACTGCACAAAGCTAAGCAACTTGAATTCATGGGCTACAAATGTAAAATTATATGTTACAGTGATACCTTTCACTTGCTTGAAAAAGAACAGAACATGTTCCTCTAGAGCAGAGCTATGCTGTTCATATTTGGCTAACTGGATGGCCACTTTGGGTTGATGTGTAAGCAGAAGTTTATCAGCATTGCTTTGTTCTTTGTTATGTTACTTAGTCATGATCTTGATACAGCCATAATTCCCAGTGATGCTGAGGTGATGATGACCTCAGTTAAGCAGAGGAAGATAGGTGCTGACACCAAAGGGAATTGCTTTGCTCTGTAACAGCTGGTATGTGCACTTAGAACTGGATACGTTTCTGGGACAGTTTTGTACATTTCTTCTTAGATGGAATTAAAATTTACCTCTTTTTTCTATTTATTTTGCATTACAATTTTTAATGACCCCATGACCATTTTTAGGGCAAGGATGTAGGAGAGCTTATGTGGGTAGGTTACCCATTACTATTTTTTAAACAAGTAATATTTTATTTTTCATATCATACAAATCGACACCAAGTCTTTGTGGAGATTTTTAGGACCTTTAGAAAAATATATGTATATATCTTTATATTATATATTCCAAATAAAATTGGACCACACTATGCATATTGGTTTTTTACATGGCAATGTGTGGGGAACATATCTCTACATCTTTTAAATAGCTATAATTGTGATATAATTTTAAAGTGATGTTTTTCTAACGTATGTAGTCTCCGTAACTTAGCCAGTATTCTTTTCTGACATTCCTTCCTTTCTTCCCTCCCCCTCTGTCTTTCCCTCCCTTCCCTCCTTCCCTTTCTCCCTTCTTCCTTCCTTCTTCTCTCCCCCCTCTTTCTTCCCCCCCTTTCCCTCTTTGCCACCCCCTTTCCCTCCCTCTCCCCCTCCCTCCATTATTCCCCCTAAAATGGTCTATTAGTGAGAGTAGATTGAATTTTCTGTGGCTTTCTCTTTAAGATCTTGTTCAGACCTGAAGAATAGCACTTCCATTGGGTGGAGAGTGCTCCTTAACTGGACAGTGCATCCTAATTGGGGTGTGAATATTGCAGATCAGACTCACTATTCCCCTGCTCTTCTGTTTTCCAAAATTTCCTGTCTCTCTTCAGTACTGAAATTAGTGTTTTTCCTTTACCATTCACCTTGTAGTATAGCTGCTCTATAACACCTCAGTTTGCTTTATAGATTCCCCAAGTCTACATACAGGTGAAACCTTTCTGGATTCTCTTCCCTCAGTTCCATTACTTTTTCTTGTCTTCAGTGTCTCTGTCAGCAAAGAATGGTAGGCATAGAAAGCAGCAGATGAATTGTTCCTTAAAAGGATGCATGTCTGCCCTTGCAGCTATGTGGCTATGAGCACTGCAGTAACTTGTCTGGGAGGATAACAGAGGGAGGGTTAGATCATTACCCAGAGGCATCACTTGCCATTCTCAATCACAGATTGAAGAAATTTCAAGACAAGGACTGGGGCATGGGTGGGTATCAGTGAACTGTGAACATTGACAGAAAATCTGCTGCAGGGTAGGGGTGGATCCAGGCGATGCTATTGGTTAAATAAGCTTCATTTCAGGTTCAGACCTGGATAGAAACAAGGCTATGGAGGATTCAGGGGGAAACAATGTTCATTTTTATTGTAGATCTGTGTAAGTGTGGTCATTAATAACCAAGAAACTCAGTCAATACTAGGCTGTTTGGAAATCTCCACTGCCAAAGCCATTAATCTGTAACTCTTCAATTCAGCCTTGGGCAATTTTTTTTTTTTTTTGACTAGGCCAGAAAGCATCAACATTCTTCAGCAAAACGTCATGAGAATGGTCTCTAGGCCACATACTAAAATCATTCTGTGAAACCTCTTGAGCCAGGCCCCCACAGTTCAAATCATCCTTAGCTCCATTGTTATTTATTCTCCTACTAGCAGGGCCTATTAAACTTTTTAAATTAAAATATTAAAGCATTCTATTACTTAAAAAAAATATTGGATATTTTATTTACATTTCAAACCTTCCTGGTTTCCCCTCTGCAAAGCTTTTATCCCATTCCCCCCCACCCTGCTTCTATAAGGGTGCTCCCTTACCCACCTATCCACTCTTACCTACTCCCACCTCACCACCCTAGCATTGCCCCACACTAGGGCATCAAGCCTTCATAGGACCTAGGGCCTCCCCTCCCATTGTTGCCAGATAAGGCAATCCTCTGCTACATATGCAGCTGGAGCCATGGGCTCCTCCATGTGTATACTTTTAGGTTGGTGGTTTAGTCCCGGGGACCTCTGGGGGGTCTGGTTGGTTGATATTGCTATTCTTCCTATGGGTTGTAAACCCCTTCAGCTCCTTCAGTTCTCCCCCTAACTCCTCCATTGGGGTCCCCTGCTCAGTCTTATGGTTGGCTGAGTGCATCTGCATCTGTATTGGTCAGGCTCTGGCAGAGTCTCTCAGTAGACAGCTATATCAGGCTCCTGTCTGCAAGCACTTCTTGGCATCAGCAATAGTGTCTGGATTTGGTGTCTGCATATGGGATGGATACCCAGGTGGGGCAGTCTTTAGATGGCCTTTCCTTCAGGCTCTGCTCCACTTTTTGTCCCTGTATTTCCTTTAGACAGGAGCAATTCTGGGTTAAAATTTTGGAGATGAATGGGTTTCCCCATCCTCCGATCAGGGGCCTTGAGTAACTTCTGGATATGGTCTCTACATGTTCCCCTTCCCCTTTGTTGGGTATTTCAGCTAATATCATTCCCATTGGGTCCTGGGAGCCTCTTGCTTTCCTGGCATCTGGGACTTTCTGTTGGCTACCCCCAGTTCCCCATAACTCATTGCCACACACCTCTGTTCAATTTCCTGACCCTCTGTACATCTCCCCCATCTCCTCCCACACCTGATCCAAAATTCCAAGTCCAAAAGTCTACATTCCTCCAAACAAAAGCACTGTCAAGCCTATCACATCAATACCCTACATGGTACCAACTTGTCTTAGTTAGGGTTTTTATTGCTTTGATGAAATACCATGACCAAAGCAACATGGGAAGGAAAATGGTGATTTTCTTTTCTTTTCTTTTTCTGCTTACAGTACCATATAACAGTTAATCATCAAATGCAGTGATGGCAGGAATTCACGCAGGGCAGGAATCTGGAGTCAGGACCTGATGTAGAGCCATGGAAGATGCTGCTTACTGTCTTATACTTCATGAATTGTTCAGACTACTTTGTCTAGAAACCAGAACCACCAGTGCAGGGATGGAACTACTCATGGTGCCATCAATAACTGATCAAGAAAATGTCTTACAGGCTTGCTTATAGTCTGATCTTATGGAGATATTTTCTTAATTGACATTTCTTCCTCTCAGATGACTTCAGCTCGTGTCAAGTTGACAAAAAGTAGCCCATAGAAAAAGGTACTTGAGACTCACTACTTTTTATTAAAAGATGGTATCTTCAAAATATATGTATGTATATGTATATACAAATAGCATATTTTCTGCTTTGGAAAGGACCACCCTTGTCTGCAATGTACATTGGGATGGTTGTGACTATACCTCTTTCTCTATTTATAGCGACCAGAATTCAATCAGGGGAATGCTGACATAATCACCTACCGTAGGGCAAAACTCTAAACACCAACATTGGATCAAGTATCTACTCAGTATCATTGTCATGACTTTTAAGATTAATTTCCTATATGAATGTTAAGGGTAAGTGTAATAATGATAGCAATGGATTTTTCTGAGTCTCTTCATTGTGTTCCTGTTGTAGAAACTGATCACTGAGATATGGAAAAAAAATAACTTCATGTAGGTGGGTTTCTTACTCAAGGTCAAACCCTGCTTCCTCTTTAGAATTAAGCTAGAAAACTCTTGGAGGAGAATTTCTGCAGGGGGCATCTGCTAGATATTTTCATCATTTATTTTTTATTTTTCCATTCAAAGGCATGTATACCAGGCAAGCCTATTTTATAAGTCATGGAACCAAGAGGCACAGAATAAATGACTGTATGCCATGGGGACACGTCTAGTATTCATACTACCAATTGGTCAGAAAAGAAAATGTCTGCAGTCTTTAAGCTTGAATTTAGAGTTGAAAATTGGTCAGAGGTAGAGGTTGTTAGTCATTTTTGTGTGTGAATTAAAATCATGTTATATTTCTGGGTAAGTGTCTCCCCCCAAGCCTATGTGTTAACAGCTTTGTTCTTAGACTACAGTGCTATTGGGAGACTGTGGACCTTTAGGAATTGGGACCTGGTAGAAAGAAGGTAAATCTTTGTGAGAATGCCCTTTGTGATAGTTGATATTGGGTGTCAACTGGAGAGGATCTAGAATCATCTAGAAGACTGGCTCTTGGGCATGCCTGTGAGGGATTATCTAGATTAGGTTAATTTAGATGGAAAGAGTCATTTTATCTGTGGACAGTACTGTTCCATAGGTTGGGGACATAGACTAAGTGATGAGGAGGTTAGCTGAGCATCAGCATATATCACTCTGTGCTTCATGATTGTAAACACAATGTGGCAATCACCTTCAGCTCCTGCTTACATGACTTCCTGGTCCTGACTGACTGCATTCACAAACTTTGAGCCAAGTAGACCCTTCCTTCCTTAGGTCAACATTGTTGGGCATTTTGTCTCAGCAATGTGGAAAGTGACTAATACTCTCTTGAAGGGGATTTTGGAACATGCTCTCCCAGGCACTTTCTTTGTTGCCCAGATGTCATAGGGGGATCAGCTTGCTCTCTGTGAAGTGTTCCTTGCCAAGTATGCTGCCTTTCCATGCCCCCAAGACCCTGAGCAACCATGTACCAAAATCTTCTAAAAATAACTGCTTTCTTCCCTAAAATTTGATTAACTGAGCGTTTGTCATCGAACTGGAAAGTGACTAATGGTCTCTGACTCCAATCTAATCCTCAAATCTAAATTCAAGTTTACAGGTCTTAGTCACTTGTTTTTCTGGAAAAATGGTGAGATGAAAGCCAGACACCTACCTCTCCATTCCATATGCAGTCGTTTGTCCTGTGGCTGCCGGTTTTATGGAAGCCAGTGCGTGTATCAACTGTATTTTGTTCTTCTACATACACTATCAAGAAACGGAGTCATTTCCTAGGAAGAAACCTGCACATAAGCCTTGTTAATTAAGAAAGCATTACTTGGGTATGGATATTAGCTTATTTACAATTTAGTCATAAGCCTGTGCATGTGTTGTTTGTGAAAACTTGTCAAAAAACAAATAATGAACATAAGGTAAAGAAAGAAATTATCCTTACTGAAGATAACATTTTTAGTAGGCCAGAAACAGCCTTTTTAATTTTTTTTTTAATTTTTGATACTTTATTTACATTTCAAATGTTTCCCCCTTTCCAGATCTCCCCTTTGGAACCTCCCCATTCCCTCCCTCTTCCCCCTGCTTCTGTGAGGGTGTTCCCCCACCCACCCACCCATCCACTCTCTTCTTCCCTCCTTGTTATTCTCCTATACTGGGGCATCTAATATCCTCAGGCCCAAGGGCCTCTCGTCTCCCTGATGGCTAACAAGACCCTCCTCTGACACATATGTGGCCAGCACCATGGGTCCCTCCATATGTATTCTTTGGTTGGTGATCTAGTCTCCAGGAACATCCTTTTAAAAAAAATAACTGAAAATGGGAACAGAGCTAAACAGAAAATTCTCAACTGAGGAAACTCGAATGGCTGAGAAGCACCTAAAGAAATGTTCAACATCCTTGGTCAGCAGGGAAATGCAAATCAAAACAACCCTGAGATTACACCTCACACCAGTCAGAATGGCTAAGATTAAAAACTCAGGTGACAGCAGATGTTGGCGAGGATGTGGAGAAAAGAGGAACACTCCTCCATTGCTGGTGGGATTGTAAACTGGTACAACCACTCTGGAAATCAGTTTGGCAGACCCTCAGAAAATCAAACATAATACTCCCTGAGGACCCTGCTATTCCACTCCTGGGCATATACCCAGAAGATGTTCCAACACGTAATAAGAACAAATGCTCCACTATGTTCATAGAAGCCATATTTATAATAGCCAGAAGCTGGAAACAACCCAGATGTCCCTCAACAGAGGAATGGATACAGAAAATGTCATACATTTACACAATGGAATACTACTCAACTATTAAAAACAATGACTTCATGAAATTCACAGGCAAATGGATGGAACTTGAAAATATCATCCTGAGTGAGGTAACTCAGTCACAAAAGAACTAAACACGGTATGTACTCACTGATAAGCGGATATTAGCCCAAAAGTTCGGAACACCCATGATTCAATTCACAGCAACTGTTGGGCTGATTTTGGGGTCCCAGGTGGAGGAGTTGGAGAGGGGACTGAAGGAGCTGAGGGAGCTTGCAGCCCCATGGGGAGGGAGCAACAGTGTCCACTGGTCAAGACCCCTGGGGCTCCCAGAGACTGGACCACCAACCAAAGAATGCACATGGAGGGACCCATGGTGCTGGCCACATATGTGGCAGAGGAGGGTCTTGTTAGCCATCAGTGGGAGGAGAGGCCCTTGTGTTTGAGAGTGTTAGATGCCCCATTATAGGGGAATGTCAGGGAGGGAAGATGGGAGTGGGTGAGTGGGTGGGGGAATACCCTCATAGAAGCAGGGGGAGGTGGGATGGGATAGGGATTTCCAAAGGGGAGACATGGAAAGGGGAAAACATTTGAAATGTAAATAAAGTATCAAAAAATAACTGAAAATTATGATAATTTATATAATCTTTATACTATAAAATATTACAGGAATAAATCATATTTCTTTAAAGCATATAAATGACAATCTATGAGTCAATGAAAAGAGAATTTTAATAACTACTTGTTTCAACATTCTTATTCCTCTTTCACAGTGATGTCCGTGGCATGACTGTTTCTCTTTTTATCTTTCTGTGCCATTTGGGTTAAAAATTTGAACTGCCATAGAAGCTAAGTTCTGAAATTTCAGTAGCTTCCCACAGCACTGGGTCCTTTCTTAAAAATTCAGGAGAAGTGGGCTTATAGTTGGGACACCTCAGCTTTGCCGTCCAGTTCACATCTAGTACACATGTCTGCTTCAGCAGGGAAAGAGTGGAGACGCACTGGCCTATCGCACTTTAGCCTCAACTGGCCTGAGGCTTGTGTCTTCACATATCATCTTCCCCAAATGTCAAATGGTCACAAGCTGTCAACATCAAAGTTGTGTAATTTATCTGGACAGCATTGCCAGTATCTACCAATTGACTTTATAGATGAAAAACAAAACAAAAAACAAAACAATAGGCAACAAGCAACCCATGCAAATTACAAATGCTGAATGGAGATGCCACCTGCTTTCCCTCAGATGTGTTAACCACAATTCCAGTTAATATACACAACAACATCTCTCTGTGTCATCTAATCATATAGACAGGGTGTTCAAACAGACCTTCATTTATTCTTTAAGGCATCGAGACAGTTATGCATGTCCCAGGGAAAGTATGAGCAAGGATCCAGATATTCTTGAAATAAATATTATGTATAGCCACTCTCTTATAATGATATTTAATGCTTTGTAGGTTTTCTGCTTCATATGTCTCTGGTAGAAACAGCACTGTGGCGAGGCAAGGTAGTGTGGTGCAAAGATGACTGACTTGGTTCGCAGGTGGGTTTGCATCCCTATTCCCATATTATCATGTATGAGTGAGGTCCTAAGGTGACTTCTGCTACTTCTATTCTCATCATCTGTGCTACGCTATTAACAACACCCATCTTTTAGGCTTGTGCTGTCACCCTCAGTTCATGCAGACTTTTTAAAGACACAGATATGATAATATTTCTAAAATGCCTAGAGATATTAGGTATTCAGTAAACGTTATGTTTTTTTTTTTCCCATACATTTCTCAGAAAAACACCCAATTCAAAAGATCTTGGATTTTGGAATAAAATGCAAATTTGCTTGAAGGCAAGGAAATTTTATTACACACACACACACACATACACACACACACACATGCACGCACTCATGCACGCACGCATGCACGCAAGCACGCATGCACGCACGAGCACACAAATACTTAAACAATGGAAAAACCTGCCTATGTCAGCAACAAAGAAGCATGATCTGATGAAGAGCATCTGAACTGTAACCCTCAACCGGTTGTGGAGTTGGGCTGATGAGATACAGGCTGATCTGTGTTCCTTGGAGCTGGTGAGTATACATTTTGATGGACCATCTGGTACTGCTTGGCTCTGTATCACTCCATGTCAGTGATTATCTACATTACCCAGGAAGAAGCAATGGGATGATAATTGTGACAGCAATGAACTCTCCATATGAAAGCCTGGAGCTGTTGTCAACTGGATAACCAGGAGACTCTGGGGAATGTGGGAGCTGAACTGGGGAAAGGCTGGCAAAGGAAGCCCTTGTATATTTTACTCTTGAGCCATGTCCTAGGATCATTATCATGTCAGGATAAAAATCTGTTTTTTTTTTTTTTTTTTTTTGTTTTTTTTTTTTTGTGAATAATGAAAATAGTGTCAGCATGCTAGATCTCTTGGAATCTCTGTCAGAGTCTCAGAGCCATGTTGAAAGTGAGCATGTGGACATGTAGAATCTGGCAGAGACTCACACATATAAGAATGTCCTGATCTGAACACTTTGGAAGGCCAAGTTTAATAGAAATCTCATCTTACAAGTAGGGCTTTGCTTTATCCTCCTTCTTGTGGGTACCCTGATATGTTTTTATTATGAACTGAACAGTTGAGGGGTTGGAGAGAAAACTTAGCACTTAAGAGTGGAGGCTGCTCTTCCAGAGGACCTGAGTTCAATTCCTAGCACCCACATGGTGGATTACAACTCTAATTACTCTAGTTCCAGGGAATCTGTCACCCTCTTCTGGCCTCTGGGGGCACGAGGCAATCATGCAGTGCACATACATACTTGCAGGCAAAATAGTCATGCACATAAAATAAAATAAGATAAAATAAAATTGAACAATGGAAACAACTGGGAGATTGTACCAGCAGCTGGAATTCAGCATCTTCTAGTATGATTCCCCCCCTCCCCCCAATTATCAAGAACAGATGTTAACTATTGAATAATTTGCTTCAGGATGGTTAAACTCTCATGACTGGAAGGGTCTGAGATGTGGCAGCCAAGGGAGCTCCCTCAGTGAAGGACAAACAGACTGGATATAAACTGGGTAGTACAAGTTCAGAGCAGGTAGAGATCCACAGTGAAGGAAACAGCATCTCAGAAAGTTCTGCACTCTCATTTAGGATGAGAGAGGCAAACAACGTAACTGTTCACTGAGAGGTGAGTATACATAGAAAACATGATCCACACACACCATGGAATCCTATTCAGCCCTAATGAAGAAGAAAATCCTGCCACTTAAAGCACCATGGATGAGTTGGGAGAATGGATCTTAAGCAGCCTCACTAAAGCAAAATGAGAAGGTAACTATGCCTAGTAATTTTCATATTAATTAATATGTACCGTAGTACTCACTTCATAGGGTTATATAAGTACATAAAATATGTACCACAATATCTGCAATTTTTATGCATCATACATCAATAGATAAAGAAAGGAGAAGAGCACAGGTTAATAAAAAAAATAAGGGTGATTGAAGGACCCTTATGAAAATCAGTTTGAAGGCTACTCCCAGAAGACATGAATTGTTAAATGAAAATCTTAGTGCCAAGCGTGTGTTATGCCCCTGAGTTATTGGTGAGGGACACTCCAGAGGGGCCAAAATAGCCCAGGGTATGGTCATGACTCTTGGTTTTCTACCATAACTAGATATTAAGACCTTATCCCTGTTGTTCATACACACCACACATCTTGGCTGCAGGTCATAAAGTAATCAATCTCAAACTCACTGAGAAACTCATTCACTGATGGCTAGCTTTCAGAATGCTATGCAGTCATTCTACTGGGAGAGACTGAGATGTCAATGGTCTTATGTTGTATTGGTATTCTGCAGGCTATAATAAACTATATTGATGGGCAAGATGTTCCCATTGGTGCAGTCATCGCATGGCAGTTAGGGGAGTAACCATTGTTTTATGATGTATTTGAGGTGTGCTTCACACAGGGAATTCATGTCTGGAACTATAAACCTAGTCAATAACCTATGGCTGGAGAGGTGATATTCCACCCGTGTGACTGGGGTGGTGGTAGTGTTGGTTTGTCAAATGATTGAGTTATTGAATTTGTTTTCCAAGTGTTTATTTTTATACTCAAACGATGTGTGTAGCCTTCAACATTGATCAGAGAAGCTTCTTTTTTGTGGGGAAGTGGCTAATGCAGAGACTTATAACTGTTCAAAGTGCTGAGAGTTACTGACTGAGTGTTCGGTCTTAGACAGGGCATTTGTATTAATGCCCGTCTCTTTCTGCAAAGGCTCAGGAAAAATCAGAGAAGGCAGGCAGGAAGAAAAGAGCAAAAGGATGTGGAGAATCTTCTGGATATAACATGGTTATTGTACAATGAGCTCAATAATAGCCATGGTTATCTGTACCAGACCTTCACAAGATTATGCCAGTTAAAAATTCCCACAAAGATGGGAGAGGGGACACTGAGGCCCTACTCCTAGCAGAGGAGCTTTTTGCAATGCATGGCTTCTGAAGAGTCATTTTTCTTTTAAGGGAATGGCCACAGGAAGGTTGCTCAAGCCCCAATAATCCACCCCCACCTTATTCATATCAACAACACTAATTGGACTTAGTTAAAAGGGAGTCATGCTAGAGTGGGGAAGTCAAGGGAAAGGTGGAGGGGGAGTGGGAGATGGGCATGATTAAGATACATTGTAAACATGTATAACGTATGAAGCATGCCTTTCTGTTTATCGATATTCCAAATATTAAAATGCCAGCTTTTATTAAAGATCTATCTTGAGCATGCTGGCTATATAAGAAACCACATTTTGTGGGGCCCTGTGGATTTGCTGTTTGTTTCTCAAATTTGTCTCCCTAAAGCTTCAAATGGTAATCACATTTTATTTTGCACCTTGGCATGTTGAACCCTAGCTCTTTCTAGGCAATGTCTTAGGTCTGATGACAGAAGAGGGAAAAAGCCATGTCCACCCTCTATAAAGACAGACTCTTTGGGACCCACCATCACTTAGATTTTTCATTGGGTTTTGGCTGCTTTAGTGTTATTGATCCGTTGCTTATCAACTCATTCCTTTCTTCTGTTCATTTGTTTATTTGTTTGTTTATTTATTTAGGACCTGGAATTCACTGAGGACTTCTGGCTGAATACCTTGTACTCTATGGAGGAAAGAGGTAAGGAACACACACACACACACACACACACACACACACACACACACACTTATTATAATTTCCTGAGACATACGATGTAGGATGTGCTGGCTTCACATGTAACTGGCTCCTGCCTCACTATCCTAGTGCTGGGATTCGAAGCTCCGGCCTGTTCCATGGTTCTAGCTTGGAGATGCTGAACCTGGCAGCGATGAAAACTTTCTGACAATCACAAACCCCAGTTTATTGTTCTGAGGGCCACTGCATTACGAAGAGATTAAAATTTGGAAAATGGCTTTACAGAAAATAAAAATCACAGTCCAAGTGGATACAAGTTATTGAAGATGACTTAACCAGAATATATTCGAGTTACTGAGCTTGGGAACACGAGAGGCCTTTAGTTTCCAATGTTCCATGGCCTTCTCTCCCAAGGTGTTCCAAAGTACAATAAAGAGAAAACCCCCTGGCTAAGAAAATATTGCCTTGCTGTGCTGTAATTCAAAGCAGGTTTCTAAGGTCTCTCTTTTGAAAAAAATTTGAGACTCAGGGCTCCAGGAATAACCACAGGTTCTGAGTGTGAATGGTCCTGCCAGGGTGAGGGCTGGGAACCCAGTGCCCTTTAACAAACACCATGTTCAAGGCACAGGCAATAACAACCAAACCAGATGCTTCTCTCCGACCCGCTTGTGGACCAGTGCCTAGGCATTCTGAGTTTAAAGAACTTTGTGCTAAATGGCTTCACGTATAGAAACTGGAGGGTAGTTTAAGAAGTATGATAGAAATTGATGTCCTTCCTTATGACCTTGGCTTTTCAACCTTTGCTCAGAGAAGCCTTTGCTTCTCTGGATTTTTGGCATGCAGCCACCTCTGAATTTTCTTCTCACATCCTCTTGTACAGCAGTTGCTGTTCTTGCAGAGGGTGTAGGTTCAGTTCCCAGCACCCACATGATGGTGGTTACCATCTGTAACCCACGTCCCAGAGGGTCCAAGGCTCTTTTCTAACCTCCATGGGCACCAAACTTCCCTGCAGTGCACAGACATGTATGGAAGCAAACACTCATTTAAATAAAATAAGATTTTAAAAAATCTTTTTTTATTCCACCACTGAGTTTTTTACTTTGGTCTTTTGTTTGATTTTCACTCCTGGCTCTCTAACTCACTCTGTTTCTCCTTCCTGATGTCTTCTTCCCACCCTCAGCACTCCATTCTGATGAAGTGGCTTTAAGTCAAACTCATTGATGACCCCCAGCCATCTAAGCTCAAAGCCTCTGCCCTTGACCAACCTTACTTAGCCCCTCTGTGCTGTACTGTGTGAAGGCCAGTCTTTTCTCTCTGAACACCATGCCTCTACGACACTATCCTGCCCTGGGTATTCTTTGCTTGTGTCCACACCTTTGCTTTCTTTGTTTATTCTTCCTCTATCCAGCACCCAACCCTGCACTTTCTCAAAATTTTATACTTAGCTCCTCACTGTGCATTCTAGATGATCTCACACATTGTCTCATGACATCCACCATTGAGACAGCCACTTAGCAGAACACTTTACATCCAAGAAATCCAAATATTAAATCCAAAAGTTTTCCTTCACCCCCCCTTTAACTCCTCAGACTCTATTACTTTAACCATTTCTACTCTGCATCCTTCACCTTACCTTTGATATGTTACCTGGATAGATATTCTTTCTTATGCAGTAGATGTGTTCTGTTTAGATCGATATGTTCATTCCTAGTAGGGAAAAATCTCACTTCTACCACCTCCAGCAATGTCATCAAACTTTTCTGGCTGGCTGGTGGTGGTCTTATACTTGGATGTTGGTGTGAGTCTGTGCTTGGATGGTATGTGGTGGTCCTCAGCTTACGTTTTGAACCCTCTCATGGCGAGCCTCTAGCAGGCATGTTGTCAGCTTTAGATGCTCTTGCTCACCTCACTGTGAGAGGCTGGGGAATAATCAAGTCTGTAATTTCCACCTCATCTCCTTCACCTAAATTCTCTGAACTAGGAATTGATTTTCTTTGATTACTTTCCTTCTTCCTGCCTGTGATTAGAGTGATCCAATCTTCTCTATCCCCCAGCAGGTCTATTCTTTGATTGGATGTGGACATTAGAGTTTATGTGTACATTCTACATTCCCTTCAGGGATTAACTCAAGATCATGGTGTGTACACTTCCTGCCACCCTGCTTCAGTGAGTGCTACTATCCCCTTCTAAAAGGCCGGATCACAAAATGTTTTAACTCAAAACGTCTTCGTTTTCTATGGAATGATTACTTGATGTTTGGTTTAAACTTGTTCAACTTCCACGAACGGGCAATAGATTTTTCTCTTTTGTATTACACAGCAAGTGAGATTATGTTTGTTTCAATGCTCCCTGTGGACTCAGACCATAACATAGGACCCAGATCAAAACAAATGCTTATAGAAGATGATGATTTAGTAAATAATATTCTCTTTTGTTTTCCCTGTTGCTGTTATCACTTCCTCTCTAAATCTTTGCTGTCACAGCTTCAGCAGCCTTGCTGTTCAACACTGCCTGACTCATCTATCCAGAGCATACACATCAGATGTGTACTTCTGTCCTCAACAGCACCAAGGATTGATTACCACTGGTGGCAAGTGTGGACTACTCAGCTTGACATTCAAAGGAGCTGTAGCCCCATCCTCCCAGCCCCATATCCCTGTGCTAGTACACTCTAAGTCTCCTTACATTGGCTAGTTGATTCTTAAATCAAACTAGTCACAAATATTTTAGACATTCCTTTGGTACATGAATTCTAGAATAATCTCTCTCTCTCTCTCTCTTCCTCTCTCTTTTCACTTTCTTCTTTTGGGGGCATGGATGGTCAAAATCTGTGAGGTCTTTCCCACTTCAAACTCTCCCATGTCTTCCCAACTGAAAGCTTCTATTGGAAGCTAGCTTCTGCTCCCAAAACCCTGCAGTTCACCAAGCATTAAGGTATTTTTAGTTTCCTTGTGCAAAAACACCTTGTCTTTCTTTCCCTTACTGAAGTATAGGGTCTTTCAGGACAGATATACCATTTCTTTAGAGCTTTCTAAAGCATATACCTTCTTATTAAGACATCTTTACCCTAAAACTCTTATTTATGCATGATGTTAATACTGATGCTACTTACATTTATTGGTTTTATTGATCAAATACTTTGATAATCTTACATATGCATTCTGGTTACTGTTACTGCCTACCTCGTCTTATCTCCCCCAGTCCTGCCATCCCACCTGCTTTTTCCATGTCTGTCTTTTCTTTGTTTTATGATTCGCATCCCCTGTACCCATACAAGTATTGCTATCTAGAACACTAAGCCTGTATTTTTATCAAATTTTGGAAATGTTTGGCTAGTACTTTTTTTTTCTTCAAAGAGTAGCTTTATTGAGTTCAGATGAAAACTATCCATTAGATTTAGCAAAGCAAAAACAAAAACAAAAAGAACAACCAACCAAACAACAACAAAAAAAACCCAGAGCAAAAACAAACAAACCTGTCAGTGATCTTTGAACTGGATCTCAGCTTATTGTGAAAGCCTTTTTCTTCATCTAGTTGTCTGAGGTTAGAATATGATCTGTTAAACATAAAATACTTAATTTTTTTTTGCTTAATGCATTCTAATGGTAATTACATTCCTGTTGACAAATTGATAACTTTTTACTGATTGATGTTCTCTAGCCAAAGGTTGGTAAACTCTCAGTTCTCTTTGTGAGTACAGAGTATCAATGGGAAGAGTTGAAGTTATAAATAAAGTTGGTAAACTTATCTATTTTTTTTAATTGGGCATAAAATTTTATCTAGTAAACTTATTTCTAGGAATTTATGTTGAAAGAAATATATATGTACTGTAGGATATCTATCACAGTATTATATGTGACGGTGAATTATGAGAAACATGTCAAAATTAAATACAGAAGTAATAAACTATGAAATTACTTGTAGACATTTCTATGATAATTAAAATGCTATTTTTTGGCTAAAACTTTAGAAGCCAATGTTATCATCATCTTATACTTTCACATAATAAATATGATTAAAATAAGTTAACTCACTTTGTAAAAACATTATGCAATTGGAAATTATTTCTGACAGATCAACTCTTACAGTTTTATAGGCCATTCATTTTTTTTCTCCTTTGAAATGACAAAGGAAAGTTGACTTCAGTCAAAATAACGTCCAATCTAATCTCATAAATCACACGTTTAATGTTACATGTTTTCAGTAGGTTTTGAAAACCTTACTACTGTCACACTCAACTAAAAATAAGTTGACAACTCCTGAATAAATTCAGAGTAAATTATTATTAGTCTTCTAAAATATACAGGACTCACCTCCCTAATGTGAACATAAAATTCAAATACCTCCAATGTTCTCCCTTGAAGATATGTTAGCTTCACTCTGAGCAAAGAGCAACATTCCTTTGTGTTTCCCAAGGCCATTACACTGAGATTCATCAGATACCTGTAACACTTGCTGAAGTTACCCCTTTAAATATTTCTATTTGACCAGCACGAAGTGTCCTTCCTTATCTTTTTTGATAACTTTTGGTTGAATGTTGATTTTATTCTATATTAGAATGGCTACTCCAGCTTGTTTCTTGGGACCATTTGCTTGGAAAATTGTTTTCCAACCTTTTACTCTGAGGTAGTGTCTGTCTTTGTAACTGAGGTACATTTCCTGTATGCAGCAAAACGCTGGGTCTGGTTTACATATCCAGTCTCTTAGTCTATGGCCTTTTATTGGGGAATTGAGTCCATTGATGTTAAGAGATATTAAGGAAAAGTGATTGTTACTTCCTGTTATTTTTGATGTTATTTTTATGTTTGTGTGGCTATCTTCTTTTGAGTTTGTTGAAAGAAGATTACTTTCTTGATTTTTCTAGGATGTAGTTTCCCTCCTTGTATTGGCGTTTTCCATCTATTATTCTTTGTAGGGCTGGATTTGTGGAAAGATATTGTGTAAATTTGGTTTTGCCATGGAATATCTTGTTTTCTCCATCTATGGTAATTGAGAGTTTTGCTGGCCTGGGCTGGCATTTGTGTTCTCTTAGAGTCTATATGAGATCTGCCCAGGATCTTCTAGCTTTCATAGTCTCTGGTGAGAAGTCTAGTGTAATTCTGATAGGTCTGCCTTTATATGTTATTTGATCTTTTTCATTTACTGCTTTTAACATTCTTTCCTTATTTTGTGTATTTGGTGTTTTGACTATTATGTGATAGGAGGACTTTCTTTGCTGGTCCAGTTTATTTGGAGTTCTGTAGACTTCCTGTATGTTCATAGGCATCTCTTTCTTTAGGTGAGGGAAGTTTTCTTCTATAATTTTGTTGAAGATATTTACCGATCCTTTAAGTTGGGAATCTTTTCTCGCTTCTATACCTATTATCCATAGGTTTGGTCTTCTCATTGTGTCCTGGATTTCCTGGATGTTTTGTGTTAGGATCGTTCTGCATTTTGCATTTTCTTTGACTGTTGTGTCATTTTTTTCTATGGTATCTTCTGCACCTGAGATTCTCTCTTCTATTTCTGTTCTTCTGTTGGTGATGCTTGCATCTATGACTCCTGATCTCTTTCCTAGGTTTTCAATCCCTCGGGTTGTCTCCCTTTGTGATTTCTTTATTGTTTCTGTTTCCATTTTTAGATCCTGGATTGTTTTGTTCAATTCCTTCACATGTTTGGTTGTGTTTTCCTGTAATTCTTTAAGGGATTTTTTTTTCCTCTTTAAGGGCTTTTACCTGTTTACCTGTATTTCTTTTTTTTTTTTTCTTTTTTTGGTTTTTCGAGACAGGGTTTCTCTGTGTAGTCCTGGCTGTCCTGGAACTCTGTAGACCAGGCTGGCCTTGAACTCAGAAATCCATCTGCCAAGTGCTGGGATTAAAGGCGTGGGCCACTACTGCCCAGCTCTCCTGTATTTCCTTAAGGGAGTTATTTATGTCCTTTAAAAGTCCTCTATTATCATCATGAGAAGTGATTTTAAATCCAAATCTTGCTTTTCTGGTGTGATATTGTGTCCAGGATTTGCTATGGTGGGAGAATTGGGTTCTGATGATGCCACGTAATCTTAGTTTCTGTTGCTTATGTTCTTATGCCTGCCTCCTGCCATCTGCTTATCTCTAGTGCTACCTGCCACCCTCCCTTTATCTGACTGGAGCCTGTCCTTCCTGTGATCCTGCTTGTGTCAGAATTCCTCAGAGATGAGCTCAGCTGTCTCTAGGATGCTCTGATTCTGGGATCCTGTGATTCTAAAATCCTCGGTGTGACAGAGCTCCTGGGAGTCAAGCTGCCTCTGCAACCTTTATATCCTGGCTCCTGGGTTCCTGGGATCTTGTGATCCTGGGCATGTTAGAGCACCTGGGAGTTGAGCTTCCTCTGGGTGTTGTGGGACTGGTTGAGGAGTTCACACCCAAGGTCTGCTTAGGGCGTCGTCCCAGACTGGAAGCAGCTAGTACTTCTTGAGACAGGTGTCTCCCCATTTTTCTTTTTATTAGACACATGCAGGTAGAACTAATGGGTCCCCAAAGCCCTGTTCATTTTTAACCCTTCTCTTTTTCATTTCTCTTCTGGGTGACAATCAGGCTACAAATTCACAAAATGCTCCAGGTAAGAGTGCTTAGGATTGCTAATAGGAAACAGACTGTTTTCTAAGGAAGGCAAAACCATATGACTATGGCATTATAAGGTATGGAGAAAAGGCTGGTCTTCCCAAGGCACCTATGGATTCTCAAGAGGACATACTCTTTACAATTGGCAGAAGCATGAGCTACTATACAGCTAGTAGCATGTTAAATAAATTGTGTAAAATCAGAGGTATATACCATAGTAGTATGAACCTTGAGAAAATCTAAATCAATATTTCCATCATGAGAGAAATCAGGGAGACAGATACCTGAACAATTTTTCATGGGGCCACCTAAAAAAGCTTCCATCTTTGTTTTGTTCCCATCTTGGTTGTCCCCATTTGAATGGTAATGTCACTCTCACAGAGTACATTTCTTTTGGTGCCCCTTATTGGAGAAGACTCTGCTGAGGTGTGGGAGAAGGGAGAGAGGTTAGATATCACATAGACAGAGAATCCACAGGTAAACCAGAGGGCAGTTAAAAAGAAGATAGTCCATTGTTGCTGAAGTGTGAAGAGAAAAATTACATTGAAAGATGATTTCATTGTGGCAGTCAAAGACCATGTGTCAGGATTTTACTTAGATATAATTGTTTAAGTAGAAGTTATGTTGTTCTTTCCCCTCAGTTATAATCTTTAAAGATTTTCTCTTCTCTTTTTGAAATGTTATAGATCCATTTCCCCAGCGTGGCTCTGAGTGTTTGCTTAGAGGCAGAATAACAATGCTTGAAGAGGCATGAAGACAAGTTTGAATAACCCTCTGGTAATCCTGACATGCATGCTTTGATTCAGTGGGGTCAGCAAGATGCCTTCCTGTACACCAGGAAGTGTCTGCAGGGAAAATGTTGCTATACATCTTTTAGACATCTTTGGCAAGAAGTATTAACTTTTAATTAAGTAAATTGGTTGGTTGTAGCATATAAGTAAACAAAGCTGCCTTCTACCCTGTCCATTAATGGTCAATTTAAATGTAAGAATTTCAAGATAAACTAATGAAGAGCAGTTTTTCTCAAATCAAGCCAACCATCAAACTCTTTATGAAAAATACATTTCCCTCTTTTTTTTTTTTTTTTGAGAGTGATCGTTGATCTCTGCATTGTTTTTGTTTTGTAAGCCCATGGAAACATAAGGAGCAAGCCCATATAGTGTGGCCTTTTTATAAGATCAAACCTGCAAGTGGAGTGGTGGGTCTCTGGATGGGGTGTAGAGCTCTGGGAAGAACATCTCTTTGCTAGTCTTTGGAATTCCAAGCCCTGAAATCAGATGTGATCAGAAACAAAGCCAACAGAGATGTGGTTAGGACATCAAGGTATTTCTCAGGTTCCATCTTGTCAGGGTTCATTCTGGTTTCCTTTGAGAGTGCTGCAGCCCAGTGCTTCTGCCTAATCCTCATGATAGGCCCATTGTACAGCGAGGTATGGCTTGGGCAGGACCAGAGTTGCTGTGCTGATGTAGACACAGCAGAGGATAAAGCACTTGCTGAGTCTCCAGCAGTTAAGTCTTGCTCTGTCTCCCGGCTGCAGCTTGTGATGGTTGCAGGCAGAAATTTCAGGAAGAAGGAATGCTCAGATACTGACATGTCCCTACTGCAGCTTTCCTGGCTTACATGGTGGTGATCAGGGCCCCTCTTCATGTCCCAGATCTCTTGGTTTTTCACCAGTTCGATCTCCTCTTAATCTTCCTTTTCTCAGCTCTCAGTCTGTAGGACTTCTTGTATACTCTGGAATATCAGGAAAGCACCCAATGTAGTGCTTCTCAACCTTCCTAATGCTGTGATCCTTAATACAGTTCTTCATGTTGTGGTGAGCTCCAACCATAAATATTTTTGTTACAATTTCATACTTGTAATATTGCTACTATTATTGTAATGTAAATATCTATGTTTTCCAGTGGTCTTAGGTGACCCCTGTAAAATATTCATCTGACCCACGAGTTGAGAACCACCGACCACTTATTTGTCTTTGTTGGCAAGTAGGGACCATGGGTGGATCTTCTGTTTTCAGGAAAACTGTATTGAACATACATTTTTGCTACTGACTGACTTGATAGGAGTTCTTTGGGGGATCCCTCAGATGATCTCAGAGTGAGGTTGCAATCTAAAATATTTGTATACAGATTGTATACCCCTAAAATGTGACACTGGGGTGCTTATGACATTCTTGATGAAGTGCTAGGAAAGCTGAGTCAGTGGCTATCTGAGGATTCTTGTATAGAACAGAAAATCTCAAATCTCCCTTTAGCTTTTCTGGGAGAGCAGTTTCTTCATCTGCTTCCCTAACTAGGCTGCAGTTTGCTCAGAAGCTGCATCAACCTTTGCTAGGCAGATTCAGTTCCTCCCTCTGTGCAGTTCTCAAAGACTGTCTGGTTACTAAGGCTAACTCTTCACTGAGTTCCAAGGCCATCAGTGGACTATCAGGACTTCTGGGAAAACCTTCAGATGTTTAATCCTGCTCCTGCTGTCTCCTTTCACAGCTAGACTGCCATTCATTCATTCATTCATTCATTCATCTATCCATTCACTCACTCATTCATTCAAGCATCAGATATTAATTGGCTATCCACCTTTGTTACTCTGCTAAACTTAGAGAGCGGAAGGATGAGTAAAGACTCATAGTCCACGATTTTTGAAGACCAGTGAGAATATAACAGGGTAATCAGAATTTTAAAAGTGCATCAAAAATATTCTTTCTGCTCTACAGAGCTGAAAAGCCAAGGGTAACTCTGAGCCAATTTCATGAACTCCCGGATGTCTGTAGCTTCAGCAGTGCCTGAGACTTTGCTGCTCTTCAGTAGGCTCTGCTGTTTGTATCACAGTCAGCAAGGTCAGCCTTGTTGCTGGGTGACCTCACAAACACTTTCCTTCCTCTCTGTCTCCATCTCCCTGCTGGACTACACATACCCAGCCCAGGACTCCTAAAATGAAGATTGAGGTCATCGCATACTTTAGTGTCCTTAGAAACCACAAATGATCGCAAAGAGATGACACAGACATAAATCCAAAGAAGGTGTTGATAACTGAACTAGGTTGACTCCTTTTGGGAAAGGGAGGAGATGAGGTACTGATCGTTCAGACGAATGGTTTCTACTCAGCAAAGCACAAGAGGCTAGAAGGAGTCTGAGGTGCACTGAGAGTTCAGCTCAAGGGCTGTAAGTCTATTGCAAAGAACTGGGGTTTCAGTTTGTGTTAAGACAGTGAAATACATGTTTTTGAATATTTAAAAATCCCTCATTAGATTTATGAGTCTGTGAGCCCTTGTTTAGATGGAGCATTAGGCAATGCAGCAGAAAATGTAAACAGTCCCATATTTGCAGGAAATGGGTTCGGACCCAGAGAGCACTTGTCTGAACTTGTCCTGTGGTTTGGGCTGCTCATCTATCTTCCCCCTGGTGAAGGATAGTATCGGTTCCCTTGGAGTTTGCAAACAAACTGTTTCTTTCTTCTTGTTCTCTTCTCAGACACCCCTCCTGTATTCATTCTCCCCCCTCCTCTTCTCTCTCCTCTGTTTCTCCTCTCCCTCATTCCCTGTAGTAATTCAGGATTTTTGAACATGTTTATTTAGACTATTCCTCTCACAACACTAAAATGAATTACATATTATTTTTAATGAAAGAGAAGGGGCACTTGGAAAGGTACAACATCTGCTGGAAATGCAATCTAAATTGGAAACTTGTGCAGATCTAGGGAGCAGCAAGAGAGGAAATGCCGGGACAGGAAGTGTGGCAAGACGTTAGTGCAAAAATGGGTTTTCAAAACATCATGCATGATAGAAAGTACATAAATGAAATATTTTTGGAGGAAAAAAGCCAACCCTAATCTTATCTGAAGATTGGCGGCACTGTTTATTTGCTCTAGGCATAATTAATCTTGTAATATATTCCCACTGAGTTTTCAAAACTTAAATAATGAAACAACCATCCTTCTGACCACTGGAGGATTTATGCGCTCCCTAATGAACAGCAGCTCTTAGTCCAAATTCTAAAAATCACTAACCCTTTGCAGGAACTAGGAAGCACTACTTATTAACGCTTTTCACATCAGCCATCTAAAGAATGTTTTAACTGATGAGGTCCTTCCTCGACCAGCATCAGATCCTCTCTTCCTTTATTTCTGTAAGAAAACTTTGCTACAGAGAAGAGAAAAGGAGCGTTGTTTTAGCTAACAAGACAAGTTGTGACCATCAAGTTCGAAACAGAGTACTGAAAAATGACAAGCACAGAGATGCTCATGCCAGTCTGACTCTCAGAGTCATGGTGAGCTGAAACCATGTGGATTCTCTCAGCTTTATGGGCTGCACTTGTATCTATAGATATTGGGCAGCCACCCGTGTGGCATCATTTTAGTGGTCCAAGTAACCAAGGTCCCTGAAGATGGGTTGTTCAAAGAGTAGAGAAGGAAACATGGAAGACATTTCTGAAGCAAGGATAGGAAGCAAGCCTTCAGCTGAGTTGTGGTGGGAAGAGCACCGAGAAGGGTAGGTGTGGGAAGTGAGGTCTGCAGGCCTTGCCTGTGACACAGCTTAGTTGCAGCCTGGCTCTGCAAGCCTGCACAAGGCTCACTCGGAGCATGTCCATGCTCTTCATAATACACCTTTGTTTTCTGCCCAGCACACAAACATCACGACCCGTGTCTGAGAATGTTGGGAATTTTATTAGGTCCATAAAGTTTTAGCCCCGGTCTAGTCCACCAAGGCCAAAGTAAATAAATAGAGAGAGTGTAAGGGTAACTTTAAAGAAGAGAAACCTGGCTGAAAGAAAGAAAAACTAACGACCCAAGCTCTGAAATAACCCTGTCACAGCTATTTCAGGGGGGCTCTCCTCTTCACCCCAGAATTCTCTGAAAGGAAGACTAGGAACTATACTCAAAGTGTAGCCGGTGAGCTCACTTTTCAAGATTCTCCGAGGACCAGTCTGTACAGTGAAGTTAGGTTAAGAGGAGGAAAGATTGACAGCTGTCTGGCTATAGGCCTGATACTAACTGAGCAAAAAGGCAATGTAGTAGGCTTTCAGGGCAAATATTAATGATAAAATTACTTACTATTGAGAATGTGAAAATTTTGTTAATGGACATTTTTATTACTCTGCTTGCCCAGGGCTCAAATGCCACTTGCTCAAAGTTTTCTAGCTCACATCCTCTCTGTGTTATGATAATATTAATTAATTACTAATATATAATTCTTATCACCAGGAGCAAGCTTAAGAGCTTGAATTTTGGTGAGGTAAACTGGTTGGTGTGCTCATTTACTTTGCAGAAAAGGAACCTAGAGGGACAATCAGTGAAGTAGCTTGCTTGAGATGACATGATTAATGAGAATTTGAGATATGTAAAAACATAGCATGTCTTCAGTTCTTAGAGCCATACAAAGCTTACAGTGGGGTCATGAACATGAGAGGCTGAGATGAGAGTCTTTGATGACTTCCTATTCATCCCTTTGTTGAGCGAGTCTTGTGCCATCATTATCACTGTAAGCAATAGCTTGGAATGCTGAGTATGTATAGTAGGAATGCCATTGATTTATGCTGGAAAAAATATGGTGAATATAAAACTCTTGCTTCAGCAAAGTAGAATGCCTGGTACTTCCTATGAGAAGTTTAGACAGAGGTAGAAAGCTTAGGATACACTTCAGAGCACAAGGAAGGGTCAGATGAGACAGGGCTGTCCGGATAAAATTAAGACAGTACAACCAAACAATCCTATCCCAGCCTCACGTTCATGACCAGTGGTTTAAAGGGACTAATCTCAGACATATTCAAGCATGTGTCTTATCCTTATTTGAGGCTCAGAAGACTTAGAGAAGAATTCAAGGAATTGTTTTGTTTAAAAATACAAATCTTCCTTTACAAAAGATGGTTCATTATAAAAATGGCCATTGCACAGAGTCTGTTCTGTCCTTAGAATCAGCCCAGAAGACCTCGAGAAAGAGCATTACATGGAGTACAAGCAAAGGCTTATGTTTTCACCTATTCATTGAATTCTAAACACAGAAGAGTGGGCACGCACACACACACACACACACACACACACACACACACACCAATCTGAGGGTGACAAAGATAAAGCTGAGAGAGAGTTGAGAGACACAATGACAGCCTCATTGAGTGATCTTTGAAAAAGATTGGTGTGATGGCTCTTGTCTTTCCAACCAGGTTACTACTTGGTTTTCAGCTTTGAGTTGGGGAGTTTCTGTTTAGAATAGAGGTGGCATTAACAGCAGGAGTATGGCTCAGTCAGTAAAGTGCCTGTCATATTAAGCATGAGGACTTAGGTTAGAACGATGGGTGTCTGTAGCTGTGGGGAGATGAGAAAGGCAGATCCCTGGAGCTTGCTGGCCATTTGTCTAGCCCAATTGGTGAGTTCCAGATTTGGTGAGAAACCCTGTCTCAGAAAATAAGGTAGAGAATTATTGAGAAAGACATCTGATGTTGAGTTCCAGCCTCTACATGCACACATATACATCTATCATATTTGTATCTGCATGCACTTGAAAATGTATACACACATACATACACACAGACACACACACACACAGTCATGCACATGCACACATGCACGCACATGCGCTCACATACATACACACAAGTTCTTACCAGACGTGTGATCCTAGTGATTCATCTCCATATTGACTGCAATGTGCAATAGTAGTAGCAGTAGCAGTAGCAGTAGCAGTAGCAGTAGCAGTAGCAGTAGCAGTAGCAGTAGCAGTAG
>JADRCH010000009.1:7045504-7091214 GCA_019843965.1 Rhynchomys soricoides
AGTAGCAGTAGCAGTAGCAGTAGCAGTAGCAGTAGCAGTAGCAGTAGTAGTAGTAGCAGTAGCAGCAGTAGTAATTACCCCACAGGCTCATTTTAAAGACTGAGCTATATGGAGACTTTTAGAGTGCTTATAGCTAGTATGTGCATGCTCATGTGCAATGCTTCTGTCCTGGGTCATTCATGTATTACCTTGTTAGGTAATTTAGATAGTCCTGACATTTTTTCTTTACTTACATTATGGATGTTACAGATCCTTTGACTCACACTGGGGCAACTATGTGAAACCTGGCCCATTTTCCCTATTAGAAGATAAAGTAGCTATGAAAGGACAGGGGAACCAGAGTGGAGACACCTAAAAGTATTGTTCAGGTTGTGGCCCCATGGAAAGGTTGACCAAACTTAAAAAGGAGGTGAGAATTCACTGGCCTTGAGTCTTCTACTCAACATCTGGGAGAGTCAGGGTGTCTACAAGGTTTGTTATCAGTTAGCATTTAGGGTTTGCAAAACGCAGAAAACCCAGCTTAGCTGTCTAGGATGGCTAGTTCCCAATTTCAGACTTTCGTCGGAGTCTCTCTTGAACTTGTGTCTAATGTTGTGGGCTCCAGGAGGAAAGTCATGTATCCTTTGACACTAATAGGGATAAATCTTTAGATCTACTTGTGTAACCATGAACTTGCTTTTGATTTTGAAGAATATGGAGAAAGATATTTGTTTCCTGAGAATTTATAGCTTAACCTGAGAATTCAAGGGGCACTTTGTTGCTAGGTGAGTTAATTAAGGTTCTTTTAGGAATGGAATTCCAAAATATGAATCAGGGAAGACATCACGGGACATAGTAGTTTGAAGAGACGAGAAAATTAGAAGAGAGGACCGAAGGAGGGGCAGGCAGGAAAGGGTGGTGGAACCCACAGGTTAGTGGCAAAGAGTGCTTCTTGATAACACAAGAAATCATGTAGTTGTCATTTCTATATTCCTAGGACTTTACATAACACTCAGCATCCAGCACAGGAAAACAAAACAAAAACAAAAACAAAACAAGTTCAGGTTGAACTGAGTCTGCCGGTTCCGGAATGGGTCAGAATGGATGGGAACAATGGTCAGGAGTAAGAACGTCCCTGTGAGGCAAGGATGAGAGGTCTGAGTAACTGAGTAACTCAAGGAGATCTGAGGGGTGTTATATAGCTTTCTATGTATAAGTTAGCATATCTATTACATAGATGTGTGTAGAGAGTGTGTGTTCTTGGAGCCTAGTGAGTTCTTCCTAAGATTTTGAAACCCTGCCTCTTCTCTCCTTTCTTCATTTCTTTTTACATTCTGTGGTAAGGATTAACCAAGCTGGACTTCACATGTACTAGGCTAATACTCTACAAGAGCTCCATCCTCATCCTGTCCTCTCTTTATGGTCACCAGGACAACCACAATCGTAAGTGAACCCCGCATATGAACCCTGCTGTGTTTTCTTTGTATTTGTGGTTGACAATTGGCAACACGTAATCCCCCAAATGGTGGCACTTAACTTTAATATGCTGATAAGTGTGTCTGGCTGCTGTCACCTACTCCTAATATAAAAATTACAGTAACTGTTCCTCACTCACTGGTGTTAGCCATGGACTATTCAGGATCTGAATTGAAAATTCCCAAAGAACAAAATTGTACCACATGATTTTAAAATAATTCTCAAATGACATCTTTATAGTAATAATGATAGGCTTGGGTCTCAATTCCTCCCTCCCCATCTCTTTTACTCTCCTCGCAGAGAGGTTGGATTGTGTTGGTTCCCAAGCACGGGATTTGCCGTTAACTAAGCTAAGCCTGGGTATTAAAATGCCAATTGAAATACAAAAATATATTTTCTATAGATCACTTCTTAATACACACTGGAAAGAACAAACAAGGGGCCCATTTATGAAATGTTGGGGTTACACAAGACATCTTTCTTCTAGAACACTTTAGGAGTTAAGGATATAGTAACATGCAGAATACTAGACTAGCATATGCTGGGACACAGAACAGGCAAGCAAGCAAGCAAACATTCACTCATAGTATGCATGCCAAATTATTTGAGCCAGTTTCAAAGACATTTGTAGTGAAGTTTATTCTCAAAAGGAGATTTCATAGAACAATGCTTCCACGCTTGTTTGATAGGCAAGGAAATTGAATGATATCACAGACCACTGAATTGGTTACTTGGTAAGATTCAATGAGAAACAAAACTGTTGAGCTTGAGTTGTAAGTGAGGCAAGTGTTAAGAGATTTGGATTTATGGTGATGGGGAAATGCTTGTAGTTGCTAGAACAGATAAATACGTGTCGATACAGCTGATCATGTGAACAGTGACACAGGTATGCTGAGCTCAAGTATTGCTATTACCTTTTGGGGGTCTTCATAGGGATTTTTTCTGCTAGCTAAAGAACTAAGAGGCAAAAAAAGTCTCTAGTACAGCAGGTAGCAGTGGGGAAAACCTGAGACACAGCAGACAGAATTAGCTGGAGAAGAAAGTGAGGGAACCACACATGAGAGAGAGAAAGACAGGGAGGAGGAGAGGGAGATGGAAAGGGGGGGAGAGAAGAGAGGGGAGAAGGGAGAGGAGGGAGGAGAGAGGGGAGGGGAGGAGAGAGGGAGGGAAGGAGAGAGAGATAGAGAGAGACAGAGAGAGACAGAGACAGAGGGAACAAGGCACTGAGAGAAAAATACTCTGTGAAAACACAAAGGATTGGGAGACCAAGACCCAGTCTTTTCTTAAGAGATGGGGGCTTTCAGAGTCTTTGAGGGGGGTCTTTTTCCTCAAGTTTAGGGTTGGTCCATTTGGACAAAGGCAGAAAGGCCTATATACAATAACCAATACACAATAAACAAGTTGAAGATCTGGCCTTGAACTTGTCAAGTGGGTCCACAGGCAGTAAGAAAAGCCAGCAGACCTTTGTCTTAGGAAGATGAAGTCAGCCATCTTAGAAACTCATGATCAATCTTTATTTTCTTGGCTCCTCTCCCTATCTGTCTGCCTATCAGGGAATCTCTCCCACTCCTAGTCCTTCAGTATTGCCTAGGAACAGTTAGTGCTGAGGTGTTGCTCTGTGAATTGTGTTTGGTTTGTACATATTAATGTTGTGTGGTCCTTTCCACTACAATTAATGACATGCTTAGATGTATAAATATAAACCACAAAGCCAGCTACTTTGTCGGTTTGGTTCTTCATTGTGCCCCAGGCACTTTTTAGAGAATGTGCCACACAAAAGATGGGCAATAAAAGCCCTTTGGAGTAAATACACACTGCATTTGTGCTTTCTTTGTATTTTAGGGCTTTTTGGGGGGGGTTGTTTTATGACTTTGTGAGAACTTTATGTCAAAAAATGTCCAGCATGCTTCTATGTTGTATCTACTTAAATGGGATAGAAAGAAGTCAACAAGGTTCCAGTTTGTTTTCATTGATGTACATACACCCTGCCCTGGTTTTCCCAATGTTGGAATGGATTAGGTGTGGTCATGATGCAAGGTTGGGGGTGATGTGTTTGCTATAGAAGAGAAAGAGAGAGAAGATCAGGAAAAAAAGGGACAAAAGGAGAGAGATTGGAAATGAAGTCAAGATTATGAACTTCAGGAATTGGTGGCTCTGATACCCTTTTTACCAGAGTGGGTTGAAATTAGTCCCTGGAAAGCCAATGTACCTTGAATTGTCAACACACACTTATTAGAGAAAAACAGGTCTTGAGGATCTGGAAAGATGGAAAGATGGGGTAAGAGAGGCTGTTCTGCAAGCTTGAGGATCTGAGTTCAAATCCTTAGAACTCTAGAAGTTAGATGTGGCCTTGTGCATGCTTTTAATCCCAGTGCTGTTGAGGGTGGAGGGAGACAGGAGGATTGCTGGGACTTGCTGCCTACCAGCATAGCTCCAAGTTCAGTGAGAGACCCTGTCTTAGGGGGAGATGACAGATAGAGCAGAACACTCAACGTTCTAAATCATCTTAGATCAGGATGGTCCTGAATTGTGGACAAGTGTCTTTCTGAGAATGGAAATGGAGACACACATTCCATGGAGAAGGTCATGTGTAGAAGGAATAGACTGGAGGACTGCATTCACAAGCCAAGAAAAACCAAGACTGAGGGCAGTTTCTTGAAATGAGAGGCGTGTTGCAAATCCCCCTGAGAGTCTCCAGAAGGAGCCAGGAATGCTGATGCTTTGATTTCAGTGTCTGGCCTCCAGCTTTGCCAGAGTAGACTTATCTGTTGGGTTTAAGCCCTGAATCTGTGGTAAGATTTCACAGCCATAGGAAACAAATGCAGATAAATAGCAGGCTGCTTCAGACTCCTGAGAGAGCATCAAGACACTCACTTGGGATAGATGCTTTGTTTCTCTCTCTCTCTCTCTCTGCCCTCTCTAACAGTCCCCCAAAGTGTGTGTGTGTGTGTGTGTGTGTGTGTATGTGTGTGTGTGTGTGTGTGTGTGTGTGTGTGAGTATGTGTCTGTGTGTCTTAAATGGACTAACGTCCTAGAAAATAGTCAACACAAAGACCCTAGAAAGCTACAGTGTGCCAACAAGGTCAGATCTCTTAAAATACATTCCAAACGCTAGAACTTTGTTTTTTCTGTCCAGATCATTGGTTACCACCACATGTCTGTCCTCTTTCCTACTGAACACACATGTGCTCATGTGCCTGTACTGGGTTCTGCTTTTAGTGTCTTCTGAAACTGCAAATGAGCTGACTCCTTAAGGAAGTTTCTCCAAATTGTTGCAAAAACCCAAAGTGATTACCAGTCACTGACTGACTAACAGGATCCTCTGTCCCTAGCCTTGCTCATGGTCACTTGTCTGTGTGCTGTCCCACAGTTATGGGTACCTTCTATGAAGAGAGAGTTACTTTTAATGCAGCTGCCCAGAAGTTAATAATGTAAAAGAATGTATTTTCTTCTAAAAGATATTTTTAAAAAACATCCCAATTTAAAAATATTTCTAAATACGCACAGAATACGTAGAATATCAAATAGTCACTGAGTAAGTGCTGCATTTGTGGAGATTTATTCCTGGTAGAAGATTCATAAATCAGTTCAGCATGGACCACTGCAATCTCCTCTTGAGAGACCTGTGCATTCTTTCCCTGTCACAATGGTTAGGAATGGCTCTTTAGATTCCTCATCCCAAATTAAGCCTTGGGTTGAGAAACACTAGTGTTTTCATGTGTCTAAGTCCGAGTGGCCTCTGAAGGGTGGGGTGATATATTACTTTTCATTTCAGCCATTCAAAAGAATTAGTTTTGCAAAAGAGCATTTGTTCTTGCAATGAACTGAGCTAGACCTACTTATTCACTTGAAAGAAAAAAAAAAAAATAGAAAGAATGCAGAAGAGCCAGGAATCTGTCAGCTCAATAATAGTGGTTGACCAAGTTCTGGCATTGAACTTGGAGTTTTGTGAAGGGCCCATGGACTTTGGGACTGGAGCTAAGTCTTGTAAGAAGCAAGTCTGGCATGCCAAAGCTCTCAGCCTGGTGGTGGCGCCGTGTGCTCTGTGTCTAGGTCCAGGGTTTTCAGCTATGAGCTTCAATCACCACTTGGGTTTGTTTCAAAGGTCACAGAGCTTGCTTTTCTTCCAGGGTAAATGCAGAGTGTCTTACAGTGAGCCAGTCCTCTGTAGAGGACAAGCTTCCTGGCGGCTTCTTAAGGAAACGTCTTCAAGCTGAGTGTTCATTGATTTAAAATGGTAAACAAGGTTTTCAGCGGATTGGTAACGTTGCTACTTGGCCAACATTGATGTCTCAGCCATTGGTAAGATGGGACTTTCCTGTGATATTTTCATGTTTTGTTCGTATACAGCAAGGCCCTGTGTAGTAGACATGAAAGGCTTTGGAGGTATGTCTACATAGACTCAGATCCTGTGCCCTAGCAGTAATGACTATAGGAAAGAGATTTTCTACATAATATGGAGGTCCCTTTTCCCAAATACTTGAGATCAGAAGTGTTTCAGAATTTTTTGGAATACTGGAATGCTTGAACAGGATTTACTGGTTAAATTGGGTGTCTCAAATTCTTTTGTTTGTTTGTTTGTTTAATTAAAATCTAAAGTTCTCCCAAATCCAAAAGCTTCTGGCACTAAATTTTGGACTATGGGTGCAGGAGTGATTAAAGTGTGCCTGACTCTCTTATCCTTCAGCTAACTAAAGCATCTGAGGAGGGGGTGCACGGGATCAAGGAGATAATGTGACTTAGACATCTCACGGGGCCTGGCTACCAGGAGGCTGGAGCCTTGATGTCTGCTGAGTTCCACTCATGGATCCTGGCATGCTGAAACAGCACTTTTATTTTAGACTCAGTTAAGACTTGTTTCAATTGTAAGTACCAGGGGTCCCAAATATTAAATAACTCAAGCAAAATAGCGATTTCTTTCTAGGAGAAGGTTGATGCGGTATAACACAGATCGTCTTTGGCTCCTGAGTCCTGGGTGACTTGGGGAAGTCCTGAAGTTTTGTTTCAAGTTACTCAAGTTCTATCATGCCTGCTCTAGCTCCAACTAGAAGAGCATGATGAGTCAGCATGATCCCTCTCTAGCTAGCAAGGAAAAAGAAACGGTAAAGGAAAAAAAAAATGAACAAAGCTTTTCCCAACTCATTAAAGTAGTCACGCGTTCTCCTCACTAGCTAGGACGGAGGCACGTGACTACTTGTAGCTGCAAGATGGGCTGGTGTGTGCTCAGCTGACAGCTGAGGTCTCCGTAACTGTGGAAGAAGGGGGAGTGATGCCCAGCCACAGCCCTGTTACTTGTGTCTAGTTACTACTGTCTGTACAGATGTTTTCCACTCTGTGACCATGCTCAGATGGACTTACTCCTGAGCAGGATCACAAGGTGAAGTCCGCAGTGCTTCTTCGCTGCTACTGCAGGAGACTGGCCTGAAAGCTGGTTTCTTTGTCCTTTATTCCTCTCCCCTTCATACACACGTGTTTTGGGTTCTCTTAAACCCCTCTTTCCCTCAATAAGCCTTCAAAATGGCTCTGACATCTATTGTTTTGCTTTACCCAGGGTCTTTTAAAATTAATTAATTAAAAATTTTAATTAAATTTTAATACAATATACTGCAAAAGTCAGAGCCAAGAAATCAAAATGTTAAAAGAAATATTTATTGATAATACTTCTTTCTTTCTTGGGGATCCTTGAGGCCAGATGTACCCAGAGTACTTCCGTTATCTATCTTTAATTTTCTTTGTTTCATTTAGGTTTCTGTTTTTGTAACAGAGAGAAATCTGAAAAATATGTACGTGCCATTCAAAATGGCAAGAAGCAGAGCGCTAGACCTGGAGGTATCACAACATAACTGACACGGAGTCTCACTTTTCTTTGCCATGATGAAGGCTTTCTGAGGCTCGCTACCTAGGAATTGTCAAGCTTAGAATCAGAATAGAAGGCAAAGCATTTAAAAACAAAAACAAAACAAAACCCCAGAAAACCCAGTGTAGTCACAGTACCCTACTGTGCATATATGATTGATTATTGGCAAGTAGCTACAGGCAGGAAAGTGCCATTATATACAGTTGGCATTCAGTATAGATTATGTTTCCACATTTAAAAGTGATCTCAAAGGTAACAACATATGGCTCATGGTTACTGCAGAGTTGACTAGGATGCCAGCTGCATTTGACAATCTCTTCCTACAGCGAGCTGGCAGCTGATTACAGCGCAGGATGGGGTTGTATAACTACCTGATTTGCTAGTAATCATGAGTTGAGGTTCAAAGGAAAGTGTCAGTCAAGAAAATAATTGTGTTCTAAAAACTTCATCCTGTTTTGAACTGAAGCAAACATCCATGGAGATAGTAGAAATACTCTGATAGCAGTTTGTATTGAAAATAACTTCTAAAAGGGAAAGGCTTGATTCATAAGTGCCTCTGACCCGGTTTTGTACACATCTGAGTGCATGCTTTGATCTCCCCTCCTCTTTTTCTCCTCTTCCTTTAGTCCTTCCAAGTTCCCTTTCACAATCTCTAGGTTGGAGTCTAGGGCAGAGCCAAATGCTGGCATGTATCCTAGCCTGAAGCACATCGTACAGGTTCTGCTGGCTTAATTGGGCTTTTCTAGTTCTGGACAGTTGGTTTGTGTTGTGGGTGCTTGTGAGGCAAATGGACATCCATGCTCCATCAGTTCCCCAGTCAGCTCCCGGGACCGTTGTGTGGCCACCTGAGACTATCAGCAATGACCTCGACAGGTCCTATGATCTAGTGGATGGAAAGAACTCTGTGCTTAGGAGCTGGATTTTGGTCCTCAGTTATGTGTGGTCTTGGGCAGATCCCTTATGTTCTCTGACCATCTTTTCCTCATCTATTAAATGACAAATTTGGACTATGCAATGGCTAATTCCTTTCCATTTCCAACACTCATGATTCAGAAGACTCAATTTGATCCAAGGCACATACAATCCCACTCAATAAAGTCTGTGTTATGATAGAATTCCTCTCTGAACTTGTAAAAGAAAACAAAAATAGATATTTTGTTTGGAGTTGTAGGAACAGAATGGGTACCAAGTTTGATGAAATTCCAGCCTTGGGAGTTTACTAATCCTTAGCAGAGGCATGTGATGAGTAGAGATCTCAGTCTGACCTTCCATCTTAAATAAGATGTGATCTGCTCCATTCCACTCAGGCATCTTGAAAATATCAGACAGCTGCAGAGCCCAGTGAGATTCACTTTGAATCAGTGAACTCCATGGCATGAAGAATTCCATACTTCTGTAGTCAAGAGACTGTTGGTATGAGGACTAGATAGGTTTCTGCCCCAGACATCACTCCAGCCATCCATTGCCAGGCACCAGAATGACCCCCCGCCCTCTTTACTTGTTGAATGGATGGATGTTCATAACTGGAAATTCTGGGACAAAGCCATAGTATTTGTGGTTAAATTTAGTAACTGGAGAGAAAAGAGAAAGGTAAATGAGATCTTTCACTTATGAAATGTTGCTATTAAAAAAACCAAATCCATACTGTGCAGAAATCCAACTTATATAATGAAAGCTTCAGACTCATGAAGGACCTCCAGTTGGAGTAGTTTACCTGGGATATGCGATTAGTATTATGCTAGGTGTAGCAGGCATGATAGTTTAAAAAGTAACCCATTTGTGTTATTCTCTAAAAGAAATTACAACAAATTCCACACAGCCTTTTAATATCTCCTTCTCTTTTGTTTGCATCCCAGAGATTTAAAAGACCAGAGGATGATGCATAAGTTGCACTGCAGAGATCAAGGCTCTGTGGCTAAAACACTGAGTTCAGTGTGTGAAGTTTTCTAGAGGATAACAGGTAGCAACAATGGATTGTGATAGTCAGTTTGGCTGGGTCCGGAATCAACCAAAAGCAGAGTTGCTGGATACTCCTGTGAAGGATTTTCTTGATCAGATTACCTGAGGTCTGAAGACCTACCCCTTATAGGCAGCAGCCTTGCCTGCCTGGCCTACAGAAAAGGCTCTGAGAGGGAGTAAGCAGACACCTACTAATTCACGTCTCTCTTGACTGTGAGGGTCATGTGACCAGCTTCATCAAGTTCTTGTCCCCTTGGCTTCTGAGCAATGACAAGCAAACTGTAATAGGGAACTGTAAGCTAAAATAAACCACTCCCTTGAATGGCTTTTGTCAGGGTATCTTAGCACAGCAACAGAATCAAAACCACAGCATGATGAACAAAAAGAACATCTGTAAATTAGCCCCCACCTGAGTTGAATAATCACCAGAGACTCACTAAGCACTAAAATTTACCAGTGTTACCTATTCTTCCTGGACCCATTGGGGGGGGGGCTTTATTTTATTATGAAAACCATGCATAGTCATTGCAAAGAAAGCTGGACTAATTAGTTAAGTGCAGGGCACAATTCTTTATGCAGCAAGAGGCCCGCATCTCAGTGTCATTGGGGTAGCTATGTGAAAGCACATGATTCTGAACTTGTTTCAGCATCAGCTGCCCAAAGTGTACAGTTCAGGCGAGTATGGCTACTAAGGTCATCCCATACATCCTTATACATCATATGGATGTCTCAATCTAAGTGTGCCTCCATCAGTATTTTCTAGCCAAATAAATGGCATGATAATTTTTAAAAAGTTCTTTAGGTTAAACAAAATGTCATTTTCTTTTAAACTCACATTTTCGATCCAGCATATTAGAAAAGCCTCTCTGACTTACTTATTTCTTGAGTATATTATTTCTCCAGAATTTGGTTACCCATCACCTCTAATTCCAACACCCTGTGTAAGCCAAAAGCATCTCAGCCTCTGTTATAACAGTGGCTTCTGAATTAGTATTTCTGCTTCTACTCACACCCCACAGACTGTTTCCCATGGAGAAGCTTCTTTCAAAATCCTCCAAGGGCTCACAGAAGGCCAAGACCCTTGGTAACTGATGAACCAGCCTGGCTCCATCTTAGGCTTGAAAGCCATCTTATAATAAAGACGAGTTAGGTTCATTCCTGTTTGAATAAACCTCTGTCTTTGAAGGATTGGGTTATAAACCACCTGTAACCTTAACTATAAACAGTTCTGTACTGCCTGTTCCAGAAAATGGCAACCATGTCTTTGTGTCTTTATTTCAAAAGTTTTTAGAACCACCTGTTACTATGACTACCTTGCTATGACCACCTTATTATGCTGCTCCTACAACCCCCTACCCAGATCTCCCCTTCTAAAACCCCTTATCCCTGAGCAGAAAGCTAAACTTTAATAGTGACAGATTTCATTTGTCCTTTAATTTAGATCAAAGTCACACCTTTATGGCTTGTGTGCCGTTACCTTATCTGTTACTGTCAGGACCCGAACAACTCCATCCTAATAATTATAACATTACTGTATACACTGTGTCAAAGCTAGGATGTCTTTAGATGTTGCTTTTGAATGTTTATCTAATCTCAGAGCAAGATCAGCAGTCTGGATGCAAATGGGGTTGTCGAGACCTTGGCAAGACTCACCTGTGAAGATGCTAGCACAGAAGCTTGCTGAAAGAATATCAAGAAAACCTCAATGGATAGTGGCATTGATAATTACAGCGGTCCTAGGAATCACTGAATTAACTGCTTCCGCTATCACAGCTGGGGTTGCTCTGCATAAAGACATTCAAAATGCTGAATTTGTTAAAGACTGCAATAGGCATTCTCATGAAGTTTGGATGCAACAAAGTGAGAGAAGGAAATAGTTGATGCAACAGCTGAACTGAGAGAAGCTGGAATACACATCCCAGATCAATCAGAGTTACTGAGAGAACAAGTGAAATGTGGTTGGAATGTTGTCACTTATGGTGTTACGCCTTTAATATTCAAGGATAGCAAATATGATTGGGGAAAGATTAAAATGTAATCGTTGGGTCATCCTAACTCTTCTCGAATGATTAATGATTTTCAGCAAGAAATTACAGAAACATTTTCTAAGAAAATGCCTGAAATAACAGGGATGGGTGTCATAGAATGTCTTGCACACATTGTAGCTTCATTTAATCTCATTATCGTTTTAATAAGTTTCTTGCTCTTGTGATTTTTTTTATAATTCTCTTCATGGTGATAACTTTACTGGCTTTGAAATTTATGCTGATTTGTTTGCATAAAACTCTGAGGCAACTAGACAGACCAAAGGGCATATTTACTGTACAACTCCATAATTCTCCAGCAATCATTGCTATCCCTAATCAATCCACTAAAAACAACAGGGGGGAGGGGTAACGATAGGTAGAATGGCTTTGTGTCTGGCTTTAAGTGAAATGTTTCAGCAAAGCCTTGACTAGGTTTGGGTCAATTGGTAGAGACTGAGGAATTGCTTGGAGAGTGTTTGAACCCTGAGAAATGTCTCTGTAGAGAATCTGCACTGGGAAAGCTTGCAGCTGCACAAACCTTCCTCCTAAGACACTCTTGGCAAACCTGGAGTTCTTAGGTTTGAGCCCCGGCCAAAGGGACTGAAATTTGTGGGGGTTGTTCCCTGTCATGGGCAGCAAGGGCAAGATAACTTTGCTAGCTGGAATCTTTCCCAGCCCCAATTAACCTTGTAACCTTGTAGAGTGTTTGAAAAAAGTAACTAGAGTGAGTTAGCTGGCTGTCAGTCTTTTTCAAGAAGGCTAAAGCCCTCTTCTCCTTCGGAAAATGAAGGCTTAGCATCTTTGTGAGCTTTTCTCTCTCTCTATTGTGGCACCAAAGACCGACATCAACCAATAGAATCTGTCATTGGTCTAGAACAAAGCAAATAGGCTAGGCTGACTGGCCAGTGATCCCCAGAGATCCACCTGTCTCCACCTCCCCAGTGTTGGGATTCTATGCATATACTTGACGAGCGTGTGTGTGTGTGTGTGTGTGTGTGTGTGTGTGTGTGTGTGTTTTCTAGGCATCGAACATGGGCCCTAACACTTTGCAACCTGCATCATTTCCTCAGATCAATAGCATACCTTTATGTTGGTAGAACAAATCTTCATACTCCCCATGGATGCCTAATAAGTAATTAAAATAATATCTGATTGATGGAACATAGGGTAAAAAGTTCATTTTGCTTTCCTTTGATAAAACTACTGGCAAGGACTGCTGACATGATATGCTAGAAAGATCCTAAGTTACCCCAGGGTAGTTGCTGGAAATTAAATAAATGCCAACTCAGGAACACTCATTTTCAGAATTTTACGACACTATAAGAACACAAGATTATCATTTAGAGCAGTTTATGCCAACTTTGATCCCATTATCTCCGTAGCAGTGATTTTTATGTCTGAAGGTTTGTATGGGAAGACTCTAGAAGCAGAGAACAGGGTTCTACTATGACCTTGCATAGTACCAAAGAAAGGGTGGAATATTCTGAATTTCTGATTTGGGGAGTGAGAAATCTGAACTTGAAGCTAAAATATAACCTAGGGCTGTTGGTCTATGGACAGCATCAGGACTGACCACCCTTCTTATACCTGCCTGGTACAGTGACCTGCTTGTCCCACCACAGTGCTAAGGAAGGCCCGGAAAACAAACAACTATCAATAGTCCAGTGGTTCTACCCTGATGTGGGATGGCCACGTCACCAGAATTTTCATAAGGAGCAGATTGAGATCTTTCAGGAGACCCTGCAGAGTTTTGAGGGGCTCTGTAGCACAGAAGGCTGGAGCACATAGCTAGAGACCTGTCCTGCCACCGGGTCTTGCATTTGTCTCTGCCCACGATGCCTAAGACCAGGAAACACAGATGTCACAACTTGCTCATCCTTCCAAAAAAGTTACATCCAAGCCCTGAAAGTGTAGGAGGGAGAGATAAGACAAAAGAATGTAATTTGTGGAACTCATCCTTGAGATCATGGACCTAGCTCTTAGTAACACAGCTTTTCTTGTTCCTGGTCACCAGCTCTTGGGTATTTCTGAAGGAAACGCCACAGGCCTGGAGCATCACTTTTGGGGGCATCTGCTTTCTGAGAACAGAGTTGCAAAAACCTCTAATAACAGAAATGCCCTTGTAATTCCAGCTCTGGGCACTGGACACTGGCAGGCCTGCCCAGCACTCCCTCAGGACGGATTCCTCTATCTCCCCCTCCAGTTCTACAAAAGGCAAATCAATGAAACTCTAGAAATGGACATTTTAAAAGCAGCCAATTGCACTTGGAATGGGCATTTCTCAATGTTAGCATCTCTGGAAGGAGCAACTGAATCACACAGGCTTGAGATCTATGTTTCCTGCACCCCAGGGTTGCAGCTGCTTGGCACACACATTCTCACTGTGAGCTGGGGTTCACATCCCTGGGCTTACCACCACGTGCCTAGTTAGGACCTGACCCATTTCTCTTGATATAGTTTCACTTTCTGCCTAGTCCTGTGAAGCAACTCTGTGGGTAGTAAACATCTTTGAATTTTCCTGATCATCAGCAGACACAAATCTTGCCAACATTACCATGACAGTATAGATAATCTTTAGACAATATTTTCTGTTCTGTCTTGTTCTGAATGCTCCACAACACTTTATCCTTACCAGGCCTTTCCCCATGGGACGTTTTAAATGTATTACTGTAGAAACCTCAGGGATAGATCTGCTTTTCTGGCCTCTAAGCAGAGATGTGGTACCAGCCGGGGAAGCCAGGAGCATGATTCTACTTTCCTAAAACCCTTTGAAGGTCCCCCTGGGTCCTTAGGACCTTGTCTCAGGGTGCAAGCTGTCCAAATTTGTCCCCTTCGTTTTCAGTTGGTTCAGTCCCACTTCTTTCTTTCATGGATCATCCCTCCCCTGAAAGCCATTGCCAGCAGGAGACATGAATCAGTTCTGGCCCTCCTGCTTCCTGGACTTGTGCATGGAAACTGGTTTCTGTGTGACTCCATCTGAGGGGCCTGTGCTGGGGACACTGTTATTTCCCTTGGGCTGTCTGATTTTTATCTTCTTAATTTTACAGTTTGTTAATGACATTTTCAAAAGTTCTGTGGGCTCCAAAGTGTTTCCATGGACTTTCTGTTTCTTTCTTTCTTTCTTTCTTTCTTTCTTTCTTTCTTTCTTTCTTTCTTTCCTTCCTTCCTTTTTTCTTTCCATTTTTTTTTGTTTTTGGCATGGAAGATTTCATTTTGCTGTTTTGTTTTATTTTGTGATAAAAATTGCTACGGTCGGTCCTGCTCTTTAAAGGGTGTGGCATTTCACTGTGAAGGCCTGAAGCACAGCTACAAACTGTCCTTTTAGGTTGCATGAGGGTGTAGTTCCCTCTTGTTTTTATAGGAGGGACCAGTGTCTTCTATTCTTGCCTTGGTGTGATAAAATATCTGAGAGAAACAACTCAAGGAAAGAATAACTTATTTTGTCTTGTGATTTCTGTGGGTTCAGCCTGTGGTCTCTTGGTCCTGTGATTTGGGGCCTCTGACGAGGGAGAACATCACAACAGTGGAAATGCTCCCACTATGAGAGCTCATGGCTCTCAGGAAGCAGAAAGAAAGGAAGGGCCATGAATACCCTTCAGAGGCATACATGCAGCCATCTATGTCCTCTAGTGAAGCCCCGCCTCTTCAGCATCCACAGCCTCCCAGACAGCACCACCAACTGAAGACCATCCACTCAGCACACACATTCATAGGGGATATTTTGTATTCAAACCATCACAATTCTTCTAGGCCGTTTCTTTGGAGAAGCTGCATCCAGGAAAGTCTCACCCAGGTCCCCTGAATAGCATGTATTGAGCTGAGGCATTGAGAGACTTAATTTTTTGCCAGTTGATGAACCAAGTAAACTTTAGAGCCACAATACCTTCAGTTGATAGACTCTCTGAGTGTTTCCTATATGCTACACAAGGTATGGTGAGTGCTATGAGTCCAGATGTGGTTTTTACTCTGCAGATGCTCAGGCTGCAGAGTTCTATAAAAGTCATGGCTACAGCATGGCTCTCCCACCCTCTAGTTGAATGAGGTCAAGTTACTTGAGCTTGCTGAGTCTTCATTGTATAAGAATGAATGATCAGACTGTACCCACTCAGTCCTTAGGACTCCTGCACTAGAAGTTAAAACAAATGCTTTCCAAAAAGTTGTTCAACATACGAAGACTTGTACTTCATCTAGAATAGTTGCTCTATTTCCCAGGATCGGGGTGGGGAGGAGTCACAATATTTTCCATCCTTCTTCTGTGACAGTGCTGGAGTACACTGGATGCCCAACACACATTCCTTCCCATCCTTCCAGAGCATGCTTGTGTGTGGCCTGAGAGCTGATCCGGCATATGGATGCCAACTAGTAAAGTACCATGTTCAAACCCTCAGATGTCCCTCCCTCCTTTCTACATTTAATAATGCATTCAGTTTCAATTTATATAATAACTTGGAGCTTCCAATTCTTGTTTCCTGCTTTTTCCTTTAAAAATATGTTGCCCAAAGCCCCATGTCTATGAAGTTTTTAAAGGTCACATATTAGGGAAGACTTCAAATAAAATTATAATTCTTTTCTTTCTCACACCAAATCATATACCTCAGAGGTATCTACTCTCATGTACTTTAGCTTGATTCCTTCTCATATTGCTCCATATTTCTAAATAGTGCCATGACATTGCCACCTCTTCTGGTGATTATTGGTGTAGTTATGAAAATGGGAGCCTGACTCACCCATTTCCCCACTCTTCAGTTATTTGCTAAATCCACACTGATATTTACACTATTGGGGTGACATTAACACCATTCCCAGCTCATCATGATTACATTTCCTTTAGGGCGCAGTCTCTTGATTTCCTGAAGCTCAACCTGCCCTTGTCTTTAAAAACATCTGCCTAGTATTCCACCCCAGCACTAATGACTTTCCACATCCTCTGGCACACACAGTCCGAGGATCTGTTCCATTTTATTTTGTCAGTGACACGTCTCTGGTGCATTTCACTGCTCTGTTCCATGGCTGAGGACCCATGTAGAGGACCCTGTAGATGCTGATGGGAGTGTTCTTATTATTGTTAGAATTCTTGTTGCAATTCTTTTGTGAAATTATTTCCCATTTTCTGGATGGCTTGTTCTCTTTTACCTCTGTTTATCATCTTGTTTTGTGAAGCACGCCCGTCTGGAGCTTTCTGCCACAAAAGTTACAGTTTTTGAAAACTTGCCCGTATGATGTTTTTGTACACTTATTATACGTTTAGCTTTGTGGTCTATTCTAGATCGAGAATGTTTTCAAAATTGGACCATGGCTAGCTTGGCACCAGCATATTCTATTTTTCAATATATTTCAGAAAAATGCCGATGCTTGCCAGTTCGTGTACTCCATCTTTTTTTTCCTGTCTGGGATTTTTGTCTTTATTGTTAATACTCAGAAACTTCATATGGACTTGCTGTGGGTAGCTGGCTTTTCACTTAGTGTCCTGAGCACATGGTGGGATTTGACTTGGAAAATCATGGTTTTTCGTTCTGCGAATGTTTTCTATAGCATGTGTTCTTGTGGTTGTTGTTCTCCTCGCTCACTTGCTTTTCTTTCTGGAACTTCAGTCAGTCAGAGGTCACATTTTCTGAGTGTATTCTCTAAATTTAAGAATATTTTATTTCCCACTTTATGCTTACTATCATTTTGAAGATTATCTATTGTCTTTGCCCTCATTGAGACTTTTTGCACTTATATTTTAAATTCTGAGTGTTCTTTTTTGAGATCTAAAAATACCTTTTGAAAATATCATCCTACTTTTCTTATTCCTGTAAGTTTGGGAGCAAAAAAGCACCAGCTCTGGTCCCCAATAGCAGACTGAGTCTTGGCCACCTGTCCTGTTCTGTCAGTCAAGAAGAATAACGGTTGATAGCAGAGAAAGGAGATTTAATTGCTGTGTACATCGGGCACAGAAATTGGAAAGGGAGCCAGTTACTCTGTTTTCTGGCACTGACAAGAGCTTTCAGCTTAAACAGAGGAAGAACAGAGGCAGAAAGGAGGAAGGGCTTGTGTAATTAAGTGATCTGACCCAGGTGTGGTCTGGCTGAGTGCGGCCTCAGTCTTGGTTCTGTTAGGAAGTCCTGGTAGTTTCTTATTGCTTGTGGGGGAGGGTGTTTCTCAAGTTGGTGATTGTTCTTGTTATATACACATTCTTCCTGGAGGATACCTTTCTTATCTGGGATGTGGTCTGTCCTGAGAACCTCTGTTGTTCCTGGAATCCAAAGTGACTACAGTTTTAGGACAGTGACTGGAGAATTATGCACACATTTTGGGGTACCTGAAAAAGAAACTTGTAAAAGCTGTCAGGAATGTGCTTTAATTGCTGCTTTTTATGTCTTTAGCCTTAAAAGGATGGAGTAGGTCAGACAGACTCCTTAATTGGCTAACTTACCTATGTGCAAAGGTGAGCAGGGCCCCAGAGTAAAGGAGACAGATGTACAAAGAAGGTAGAGATCTAAATTTTATTCCATTCTTAGTAATCTTGTGGGCATAAATAAAAGACAATGCTATGCCTTTGCTTTTAGCTAAAACATGTTTTAAGTGCTTGCCATGTTCCCATGTTCCCAATCAGTAGGTCAAATTTTGTTTGTATCTTCTAAAATTTAAGCTTTGTGGTTTGTTTCTAAGTTTCATTTGAGTTTGGTTTGTATTCTAATTTCAGTCTCTGTATTTCATGTATATATGATGACTTCAGTAGGCTTCAGATGAGGGACATATTTAGCACATTAGACCAACTTATATACATAAATATTCATAACACACATTTATAATGCATATACTAATCAAAATATTTTAAATAATAGTGATGAAAATAAGTCATAATTTTTTCATGTCTTTAGATTCAAAAACAGTAACATTGGTAAATATCATTTTTAAAATGTCACTCAAACTAAGCCAAGTATTTTGTGTAGATAGTAAATTTTGTAATTATAAACAGAACTGCTGAATTATTCCCCATGGTACTCTGCATCACTGCTTCAAATTTTTAAGAAAATGTAACCATTCAAGTGGTGACACAAAATGACAAAAACCAATCCTCAGGTTTCCTAATTTTTAAAAGTTGTTATCTATTTTTAAATGTATTATTAGAGTCAAATGGTGGTAATATTTGTAGCCTGCTATTTAAACACAAAATTAGGTCATACAACAGGCATTGTGTAGCCCAGGCAGACCTGAGTGAGGCCAAAGCGAGGAGTTTGAACCTTTGAACTTGCCCTTGAAGGAACAACCTGTAGCTGAGTTTGTGATAATGAGAAACTAACTTTCTATTAATAAATTTCTATTTAGAAAAGGAAAATATATGAACTTGATGTTCTTTATTATCATGGCATGACTGTTACATCAACTGCTCAGAACTTGAGTCTTTGGGGGAGTGTAGAGCCTCATCACAAAATTATTTAGAACTACTGTATATGAGCTAACTAAAAGTAACAATTCCAGTCTACTTAAAGACTGGTTTTAAGTTCTCTATAGGCAATTCTTATTGCACACACTCTGGGTTCACAGCTCCCTGCTCTGCTCATATGGGATAGGAGGAATAAGCAAGGGCAGAGAGCTCTCCATAGGGAATCCCTCAGATGTCACTTCCATTACCCCTCTGTCTAAGACCATGACAGTTAATATCAATAATCATTTTGACATGCTATAGAAGCACCAGGACAATTCTTTGGTAGTCTGTGAGTCAAGCTCGAGACTGAATTAGTTAACTAGGAAGACCTATCCTGAAGGTAGACAGTACCATTCAATGGGCTCTGAACTGTTTCAAGACTGAGTGAAAAGGAGAAAGTGGGTTGAGCCCTAGCATTCTTCCCTTTTCTGTTTCTGCACTGCAGATACAGTGTAACCATCTGCCTCATTCTCCTCGGGCTATGACTTTTCCTGCCCTGATGGACTGTAATACAACCTTTCTTCCTTCTGTTGCTTTTGTCATGTACTTTGCCACCTCAACTGAGACAGTAGCAATCCCTGACAGTGATTTTTTTTTCTGGAGTGTGTGGGCTTCTGGCATTTGGAAGCATAAGGGTGGTGGTGGTGTGGGGGGGTGATACACAAGGAAGTCTCCCTTTGTATGTCTGTATTTCCCAGTCTCCCTTAATTCTTCTGATTTGACTGGGGAATTTTTCTACCACGTTTGTTGGATCTGTTGTTAATTTAAGGCTCATAGAGGTTTTTGTCTCTCTCTCTCTCTCTCTCTCCTTTCCCCACCTCCCTCCCTCCCTCCCTCCCTTCTTTCTTTCCCTTGGAACTTGAGGAGGGGGGGCATCCATGCAGAGACAGGTGGAAGGTGACCCCAGGGCTCTAAGGAACATCACCCAGTCCTCTTGTTTTCCCCACCAGCCCTCTGTCCTGCCTTCAGACACTGCTGCATCCCCTCTTAGCCATCCCCTAGATGTTGTGGACCCAAATTGCTCTGGTTTCCATTTGTTTGCTGAGTATTTCCTCCTAAGCCACTTTGGGTCCCCACTCCCTCTGCTTTGCTAGATTACTTGGTGTTAACCTCTGCCCTCTGCAGATTATGGTTTACTTGGTGTTTTCTGTCACCATTTTGCATTGTCATCATCACTTTGTCTTTGAAGATTAAGAACACTTGAATGATTTAGTGCCCTTTTGGGATGGAGCGAGTATATTCTTTCATCTGTTTCATTCAGTTGGAAGTCTCCTCAGCAATTCTTCTTATTATTGTTAAGTAAGAATAGACATTGGCTTTGTAGGGAGGATATAAAATTTAAATAAAAATTTTAGTAAATAGGCATTATACAATATTTTAAATTTCAGCTGAGCAGCCATTTGTTGGCTATCAGATCTGGTTCCAAGGACCTTCACTTCGCTGCTCAGTATACTTTGCTGGATCTGTTTATACTGCTGTTAGGAGGCAGAGGGATTTGAATGTGTGTATTGGGAGACAAGTCTTGAGCTGAGAAGGAATCCATCTATCAGAAAAAGTCCTTCTCTGGCTGCCAATCTGAAACATTCAGTTTGCCGGATTACTTAAGTATAACCAACATGATCGGAATAAGAAAAGGAAGGGTGCAGCCATCCAACTGAATTCCTCTGATCCAAGGTTCATGTGAGAACTAGGGGCCCCATTCAAGCCCTCAGAGCTCAGAAGTAACTCAGTTGTGGGTGCTCTGCAGAAATGTGTTCGCCCTTCTTGCCCTGTGATTCCGGGCCCTAAGCTAGCATTTTTGTCTCATTGTGCTTTGTCTTATTGGTTGAAATGATGGTTATCAGAGTCGGCTAAGACCTGTGGGAAATGGATTCAATTGCTCTTAGCAACGATTTATGAGACAAGATCTGCATTGCAGACAGAGAGAGAGAGAGAGAGAGAGAGAGAGAGAGAGAGAGATGTTAATGTGTGTCTCCTTCAAACAACAAAACAGTAAAGTATTTGGAATATGACACAGATCCCTTTGGAATATAGCAATATGCCCACCAAGTACCTAGGGGAAAATTGAGGAGACATTTATCTATTCACTCCTGTTTCCTGTTGACCAAGGCTGGCCACCTTTCTGTGTGGGATTGTACTTCACAATCCTCTTGGTTCTTCCTGTGGCAACATTAGCAATTTAACTGCTTACCAACCTCAATACCACCATCCGGTACAAAGCATGCACATCTCTGGCCTCCATTCAAATGGCCTTTGAACTGGCCTTTCTGCTTCATATGAGGCTGTTTCCTCAAGTATAGCCAAAGTGCTCTGTGCACCCCCTCACCCCAGCTAAACCATTTAAGGGTTCCCAAAAGGCCAAGACTCCTGGCGATCTCTCTCTTTCTTCTCCCACCATCAGCTTCCAACGCTCTCCAGCTGTGGGACCTTGCTGTTCTTGAGTGTGCCTACAGAAATCTTTATCTGGTGCCATGTTGAGAAGGAAAATAATGGAAAACAAGAGTTTTAAAGAAAGTTTACTGTGGGTTATAAGTTGGTTGTCCTTTGACATCTAACAGACTCAGAAAATAGAAAGGATTGCTTTCCTTCCTTCCTTCCTTCCTTCCTTTCTTTTTTCTTAATAACTGTTGGATTAGACTTGTCTGGCTGCTCTAGATGTCAGGATCTAAGCAAACGGTCTTCTGGTTCATAAGCAGCTGTCAGGACTGCTCAGTGCTCTTTAATAAGAATGCCACACCAACCTTCAGTCTCTAGGGAGTCCCACAGGGCGTGCTTTAAGGACTCCTGACTGGCCACTATGTTAGAAGCTGGGTAGCTTACAAAGGGTCTCTGGAGAGATGACTCAAGCTTCAGATTAGAATGTGTACTATGCTGAATATCATCTTTCCCCATTTTAAATTAACTCTTTGAGAATTTCATGCAGTGTATTGTGGTCCTGTTCACCCCACCCCCTTCCAGACACATTCCTACCTTCCCACTCCTTCAGCTCTCTCCCCCAACTCATTTATTTTAATTTTGCTGCCTATATACTCCTGAGTATGAGGTGTGGGGCCATTCACTAGATCATGTTCAACCATATCCCTTGAAGAAAACCAACTCTCATGCCCTCAGAAGCTCCACAGTTATTTGTGAGGGTCTCATGAAACCCTTCTTGTTACTTGCTAGAATAGTAAGTGGCTTGTTCATGTACAGGTCTTGTAGAGACATCTACAGCTTCTGGGAACTCATGAATGCAATAGCCCTGTCCTGTTTAGAAGCCAATGTTGAAAGCCATCTACTGAACATTTAAAACGTTGAGGGCTAGCAAAGTGGCACTGCAGGTAACAATGCTTGCCCCCAAGCCTGATGAACTGAATTTGAACCCCAGAACACACAGGGTAGAAGGAGAGAACAAACTCCTGTATGTTGTCTTCTCATCTCGACATGTGTAGCATGGCACACATATATGAACACATAGACACATAGGTAAACATGCGTACACATAGATAGGTAGATAGATAGATAGATAGATAGATAGATAGATAGATAGATAGACAGACTATCCAAACTGGGTACTTAGTCCATTTTTCAACTCCCACCTCTTTCTGATAAAAGGAAGCATCCAAGGATTCTACATTCTTTGGCAAAGAGCTTGCACACACACACACACAACTACACTTATACAAATGTGTACACACACATAAACATCTACACACATACAAATATATATACACATACAAATATATATACACATACACATGTACACATATGTATAAATATACACATCTATTCCCATACACATGCATCCACACAGATACACACCTACAATTGTATATACCTATACACATAAAATTAGAGGTCATTTAGCAGAAGATTTAGAAAACTTAAAGTTCATCTAATGTATCTTGAGGCCAAGACTCACAAGAGCTGATTTTGATTACCTTCAGTTATCATGCCTGACTCAGGAGATCTCACCCTGTCCCTGGAAGAGGTTAGGGAGTTTGCCCACATATATCATCGAGGGAAGAATTCTCACAGAGCTGGCTTGTGGGATCAGGAAGATATCCAAGTTTAGATCATGCAAGTCTGGAATGATGAAGAAAGAACTCAGGGTCAAAGTAGATAATGATCTAAGCTAAGAAACATTGATCAAACTGAGGTGACTAGAAAAACCTTAAAGGCTGACATAAAACGCACAGGTTCAAGATGGTGTGCCATTCTGTGGTGAACTATTGGCCAGCAGACATTAGGCTCCTAGAAGTTCTGACCATTTAAATTATTTGCCACATATTAGCTCTTGAATTTTTGAATCTCTATGATACTTTTTTCTTTGATTATATAGTAAGACTGGCAAGCCTTACCTTCTCATAAAGACCAAGGTATGGAAAATCGTTGGTGTAGCTGCTGGCGGGCGCTTGGATTTTAGTTATTTCTAACACTGAAGTTCTTTCACAGCAAACAATGCTTCCCAGTCCCCAACTCCTACCTTAACAATGTGCACTCAGTGATGCTTCAGGACAAAACACTCCCACATCCTCTTCTGACTTATCACCACCACACGCTTTCTATTCTGAGCATCCTAGGCTAAACTCAAGTACAGCCTTTAGGGAGCAATGGTAGTATCTGTATAGATGTGGCTGAGCTTCCGTTTTTCCACTGACTTTGACTGTGACTCTAGCTAGGACAAGATAGGAGACCAGAATCATGTCACAGGAGCCACTCTATAGGAAGAGCCAAGGAACCAATAAAACAAGCAAAGCATGTTGTCTGTCATAAAATACCAGGTTTAATTTGGATCTATTATAGGGAACTGGCAGTGTTCTTACTCCTGTGTAGCCCTTTGTGGAAGATTTGGAAAGGGAATCCTCATGGCAGAAAGGACACGGCTCTAAGGGCCTTGCCAGTCTTGAGAACCTGTGCTTTGAGGAGACACACTGATGTTCATAGTATATGTGGCATTGGTGAAGGTGCTGAGTCCTTTATAGAATAACTTAGGGCACAGTCTTTCCTCAGGCACTGCCCTGTCATGAAGTTTGCTCTTGGCATATAGGATTGGGGTCCTTGTGACAATAATTCTGTCAAAGCTCTCTTAATGCATTTCCTGCCCATTCTTCTCTGTCACCAGTTGGCAATTACACGCTACAGAAAATGTACACAGAAGGGACTTGTTTGGGTTACCATGTAGCTGGGTGGGAGGGAGCTCTGGCTGGTGGCTGATTCTTTAGGGTGACTGGGCATGGGTTATGGGAATGGGACCTGATGTCCCTCAGCAGTTCCCAGAGAGTTGTTTCCCTAGCATCCTGGAGCCCATGAATAGTGTTTCAATCAATGGTCAAAGTGGAAAGGGCAGCTTCATTCTCACCACTCTGCAGGCTGACTGACCTCTTCTGAAAAGGTCCATTCTTAATTTAGTGAGACTCTTCCTCATCCGGAAAGGCCAGTGAAGCACAGAGATCTAATGTGAAAGGGTGGGGTGAGAGGTCAAGGGTGGTACTAAAGGATAAGGAAGGTGCAGAGCGTTCAGCAAATCATTTCCACCAGAATAGAGGGCAACAAAGGCAAGCCCATCTTGAGAGCTTTTGTGATGGACTCATGCAAACCAAGCACTCCACTTAGTCTGCTGACCTTTCCCTGCCCTAGAGGCTCAGTTTTGTCATTTTGATGAATCTCTAAGTTGTGTTCAGTTGTCTGATAGCAAGTGAGCAATTTACCATGAAGGGTCCTTTGAGGGAAACACACAAAGATAGAATCAAGCTCAATGCTGCTGTAAGCTCGACATTTATTTATCATTGTCCACTTTATCCACCTCAGCAAGTAAGGGGAAGAAAGGTGGAGAATGAAGTCATAAGAAACAAGAATGGGTCTTCATTCCTTTCTCAACCTTCCAAAGATGATGTAAAACCCAGGTATTCATACTGCCATCCCCTGAGAGCCAAAACATTCTTTCAGTGAGTGGGAATTGGACTTCAAAAGAGTCTTGTTGAATATTCAATCTGCTATCTCCCAGTAGGTGTAAACATTTAACCATAAACACCAAAGGAAATGCATTTCAAGTAAGAACTTCTATATAGCATTGGCATCTATGGTTATTTTTGTTCTTTTGTTCCTCGATGATTTATAATACCAAAGTGATTTAGGGAAGAAACGATAGCACAGGGTTTAGACTCTGTCAGGTTGTGATCAATAGAAATTCCATACGCAGGCTGTTTGGTAAACTTCATATCTCCAGCCTTTGATGTGCTCCTAAATTTTTTCCCATTCTTTCTTTAGTGAAGACTTTTGTTTCTAAGAGCCGTGGTGGCTTAAATGAGAAATGTCTTCCACAGGCTCAGGCATTTGAACATTTGCTTTCCATGTAGTAATGCTGTGTAGGGTGGTTTGAGAAGTGTGGTCTTGCTGGAGATAGTACATCACTGGAAATGGACTTTGAGAATGTAAAGTCTCCAGTCATTTGCAGTCTGTTTTGCATTTCGGGGTGAGGATGTACGTTTTCAACTGCTTGGTCTGGCTACCACCTGCTGCCATGCTTCCTTGCCATGTGGATACTTATCTCTGTGGAACTCCAAGCCAAAATAAATGTGCTTGTCTATGAGTAGCAACAGGAAGGTAACTAATTCAAGATTTAAAAAATTGGTATGTCGTAGGTAAACAGTCTGTTTGGGTTGCCACTGAGCATGTGAAATTATTTAATTCTAATTATTTAATTATTTAATTATTTAGTCCTCTGTAGGTGGAGGTGAAGAGGTACTCCTTGGTCTCATTACATGTTTGTTTTTTAGTATTTTTTGGCACATCATACTTGTGTGTATTCATGGAGTAAAATTGGAGTCAGTTAGGTACATCAGCATCACCTCTCTAGTTTATTAATTTTGTGTTGTGAGCATGTCAAAAATATACATCAATGAACTGTGGCCACAGTGCATTGATAGATAACCAAAATGTATTCCCTAGTCTGAAACATTGAGCCCTTTGATCCATGTGCTCCTTTCCCTCATTTTCTCCCTTCCCGCAGTTGCTGGGGGATCAGTTGCTGTATGTTGTGCTTTTGAAGGCCAAAGCATCTCACAATGGCTCTCAGATCTTCTTCAGGACCTGGGCTGGGGGAGGGGAGTGAAGGATGTAGAGATGAGGCTCCTCTACATGAACTGTTAGCAACCTTACGGTCTTGTCCCCCTTCAGATGGTTTTGGGCTGTATTGCTCTGGATTCTGTCAGCATGACTTTATTTTTGTAAGCCGAACCAACACCACAGAAGAGATAAGCACAAACTGTTTGCAGTACACCCAGGTCTGTCTGCATGGAAACCTTTCCTGTAGACGATTTTGCTTTTCAAGTTCATGGAAAAGCAGCCTGGTGTGGTGGCACATTCGCATAATCCTAGTATGCAGGAGGCTGGAACCAGAGGATCCCAAGGTCAAGATCAGCCTGGGCTTCACCATGAGACTCTGTCTCAAAACATAAAAATCAAACATAAAGTAAAATCAAGTTCATGGCAATATCACAGACCAAGAACTCCTAGCTCAGTTGGGTTGGAAATGTATCATATTACCCTGGTCATAAAACTAGCTATAAAGTGGGTTTTCATTTTCTTCCTCTCTCCTTCCTTTTTCCTTCTTACCTTCCCCTCTTTCTCCTTATTTCCAGGAATAGGGAGAAATCTCAGTCTTGCTCAATCAGATAGTTTTGAAAATACCTCATTGATGCTATTATTTTAAGCAACCTTATAGCACCCCCAGCCCTGTGTACTCCTAAATGCAGGTGCCCACTATGAAAGGGCATCACCCATATGACATAGATGCACTAGTGTTAGGTTTCCACTGCTACATAGCATGCACCACTAAGAACACAGCAGTGACCCATTTCCTCATGTGGGAAAAAAATACCCAACAAAACCCAAGCAAAGAGTCCCAAATAGCTGCACTTCACTTTTGAGCACTCTTGGATAGAGTCACTCAGACAGTGCCAGGGCTAATTGGTGCCAGGTGCTTTGTAGACAGGCCAATTCCATGGATTTCTCGATTTTTTTTTTTTTTTTTTGGTGGATGGGGGACTTAATAACATGTCTTTGGAGAATATTTTCGTCTTACTTCTGAAGCAGTCCAGAAGGGCAGTCTTGTGCAGTATAAGCCAAAGGCAGTCACACTGAAAAATACAAGAAGAGCCCAGGTCATCTGTGCTTGCTTCAAGTGAATAAAACCAGGAGAGGTCTTCTGTGCTTAGAGGTGACATGGGGTTATAGAGAACGACAGAGACTGATCGAAGTTGGCTTGTTCCCAGATTTCTAACTGTAAGGGTCTCCCTCCAGATAATGCCTCTGCTAAACTTCAATATACAGAAGAGAGAGACATGGGCTGCTCTTGATATCTGGTGGTGAGAATGCAAGGCAGGGCTCATTCAGCATCTCCCTTGCCTCTTGTCTGATGCCTTCCAACACTCCTGGCATAAACCATGAAGCATCCCAAAGTGACATGGGAAAGCTTGGAGTGGGAGCAGACTATAACTACTAGATGTACCTTACCCTCTTTATAGATGAGGAAACAGGCCTGAGGAATTCATGACTGAAGTAGATGCTAGGCAGGACCTGCAGCCTGGCTATCTCAGCTGCTCGCCCTGCACATGCTCCTGTTGCTCCAAAGGTAGAAAACATTTAAGCTTCTCTAACTAGGACTGTGGAGAAATGGATTGAAACAATCTTCTTAGAGCATCACATCCCTCAGGGCTTTCTCCTTTTCCTGTACATGCAGAATTTGCGACTCAGAAAACAAAAATGACTCTGTAACAAGAGATCTAGTGTTATTCATTTGCTGGACACAGAGCAGGAGGACTTACAGAATGGAGCATATTCCTGTCCTGCCCCTCATGTCCCTTCTGCCCCAACTGGGTGCTGATGGCTTCCTCGGACCTTGGGCAAAATCCACAAAGACACTTTTCAAGACTCTGGGTGATGGGACATGTCCACTAAGGTACCTGGATAGTAAGAGCCTAGTAAACAGGAATCTCATCATAGAGATCCCCTTATTTCTATTTATCATTTATTTCTCCCTCCTTCCCTCCCTTCATCTCATTAAAAAGTAATATAAAGAATAAGTAAAGCTTACACAATGCCAAAATCAAGAAGCAAGGTAAAGCCACCACGCACAGAACTGTGTTAGCATGTTAAGGATCTGTTTTTCAAGGCCTCTTTTCTTTCATTTTTATTTCCCCCCCTTTTTCTTTCATCTTATTTCACCAAAATGGGACCATCTGGCTTTTAATTGTTTTTGACTTCCATCAGATATAAACAGCGGTTGGTGATAAAATGTAGTATGTAATTATTTGGTTTTTAGCAGGAGTTCTTATTGCTGTAACTCACTCAACTATATCTTCACTTTTTGAGACTTAATCCTTCTGCTCTTGTAAAAAAAAAAAAACAAAACCCTGAACAATCTCTGATTTTAGTCATCCATCTCTCCATATTTCTCTGGAATGGATCCATTGAGGTAGCATTGTGGGAAATGTGGGGTGAACTCTGACCCATTCCACCAAGTGACTCTTACCAATTTTTTTCCCCAGCACCTAGAAAGCTGCATGTTTCTGTTCATTGTCTGGCGGATTGAGATCAGAAATAGAGTGCAGAAGATTCTAGAGTGTTACTGGCTGGCTGAGAATTTCTACATGTCTTCTGAGAAATTCTGCTTGTCTTCAAAATTTTATACAAGAAGAAAGTAAAAGCAAAGACAGGCTTTACTTTTGTTTACCTTTAGAAAGTATGTGTGAGGGGCTTGGATTGGCTACCACCTATCTGACCTTGTCCCATTCTAAAGAGGTTGTTGACTCCACAGGGCCTTAGGACTATTGGTAGAAAGGTCATCCATTGCTGTCCAATACAACAGATGTACAGAATAGGAGCCTGTTTGCCTCTCTCTCTGTATCTCCTTCTTCCAGAGTGAAGATGAGGCTGAGAAGCACCAAGAACAGAAGATGTCTTTCTGGCTGCCACACAAACCTCCTTTGCTTCTCGCCTGGTGGCCTGAGTTGTCCCTGCCTCTTTCATCTGAAGAGTCATCTCAAGGAACTTAGAAAAAAGCACCCACAGCTTGTCTTGCACTAGCTCCCTTCTAGGGGCTGCCTAGCTGTGCTCATTGTCACTCTCCTCCTCCCTATGACACTGCATATGGATGGAGTGAGCAGAGAACTTATGGGTTGTTGAGCAGAAGCTGAATGGATTATGTTAAAGGAGAATGTCTGGTAAGCTAGAGATGGAACATGATACTGGACTCCATGGGCTCATCAGACTGTACTAAGTGGCTCTGTTTAGGGATCTCATGGCAGAGGTGGGATCTGTGTTGGCACTTACAGACTCTCCTCTTTTCTGACACTTGTGTTTTGCTCTTGATTTTACTACTTCTTCCCTCTTCAGACTTGACTGCATATGGAGCTCATGGGTCTTCAGCATGACTCTCCTTTGTCCCATTGTCCCCTTGATTCTCCAACTTAGCTTCAACCACAGAAGATTTCTTTGTTTCTAGGTTGTTAACACCTGAAGGAAGCACCACAGTCCCCCAGAGCAATTGTCTTTACATGGGCGGCCTTACATGACCACTGGGTACAATCAGGCTGGCTGCTGGGTGCTGTCATTTCCCAGCTCTAGAAGGGTTTCCAAGATGCTCCGTTGTCTTCTGACATTTGTTGAGATCTTACCGAGCCACCTCAACTGGCTTAATCCACACATAATCATACAGTAATTAGCAGTTGATTGATCACACCTCTAACAGTTTGTAGAGACAAATGTTATTACAAAGAGAAGACCCGTTAGTTTGAAGAGTTTTCGTGAAATGGAATCAGAGAGAGAATGTGATAAAGGGGGAATTTATCAAAGGACAAAAAAATGGGGGGAAAGGAGAAAGAATGTAGAATCAATCCCTCAATCAATGCCTTGGGGTTTCCTTTCCTCGGTCTTTCCAGCTGGGCATGGTTTGTCCCTATGATTCATGAGATCCTGAGCAGAGGTGCATGCTCCTATCCCACCCCTCTGACACTGGGATACTGACAAGGCTCTGGGTGCCATGACACGAGATGGATCTCCCTTATTCCTCAGCCAGACCCATTTTAGATTTGAGATGACTACAGTCAGACCTCCTTTTCCTCTGAGATTTAATTAACAATTTTTAGGGGGCTATATTCTTTAGGACTTAGATTTATGTTTTGTTGTTGGTTTTGGAGGCAGGGTTGACTTTCAACCCTACCGGCTTCTCTTCACAAAAATGCATTTGATTCTTTGGGTAGTGTCATTCTACAGAGGACTTGGGGAGTGAAGTCCTTTTCCTTGGACCTCTCAGCGTGTCTGGTTTTGAGATTTAGGCTTCGTTGGTGTGAGTGAGCAGGCCATTTTAAGCTCTTTCATTAGCCAGGCCAATGAATATCTGCCCCGAGTCTTGAGAGATACACATGCATTCATTTAAAGCAGGTGGGGCCCTGCCAATTTGTTCAGATCCACTGCCAACTGGCAATGTGTTGGGTCATCCTTAAGGAAAGCCAAAGAGCTCAGAAGGCTTGGCCTGTGGTTCTGGCCCAGCAATGGACAGTAGCTTTAGTGTGTGAAGAGGCAGTGTCTGAGCATAAATGGACCAGGCAAGCCCAGTCCCTCACATCTTCCTCCAAAATTATCTGCCAGTGTCGATACTGTTTTCCAAGGGAAAATTTTGCGTTTGTTTTTGGCATTTTAAAAGAGCATGCGTGTGTGTTTGCTTTTTGGTGATCAAGGCATGTCTTCATCGAAAGGAGCCAGCAGGAATACTCGTTGCCTTTCTCACTTTACATGCTTGACCCCACAACCTTATGTTCTCCCAAAGCCTCTACCACAGAGGCCTCAGTCTTATCCTTTACCATAATCTTCCCTGGATGATCCCACAGGCCTCTTGATGTCAACAGACTGGAATGTTTCTCTCCTGTCTGGGAAAAGCTCCTTTGTCTTAGCTAACTCAGAGGTGGAAGGAATTCATATGACTTTGAGGGCCTGCCTCAAATTGCCTCCTGTTATAACTTTCCACAAAACTGGAGAGAATAACTAAAATGTCTCTTCAGTGCTCATCAAGGAAGAGAGGAAATGTCCCTTTTTTTCTGCCAAAGCCATTTGAAACCAGACAGGACCATAAGCACACCTAGGTGGGAGGCAGAAAGCACAGTTGAAATTTTTCTGCTAAAGTTGACATCTCCTATTTATGCTCTCCAGAGCACCATTCTTCAGGAGAACCTAAAAAAGTAGGCCTGTAGGTCCCACAAAGAAATGGAGCCTCAGAGAAGTCAGGCACTTTCTCCAAGTGGTGAGGGGTAGAATCTCTTATAATTAGTTCTGAGTGAACTGAAAGGCTATACCTGGCTTCAGAAGAAGCAGATGTGTACTAGGAATTCAGAGAGCCAGCCTCAGCCAGGTCCTCAGACTGGTTTCAGTTAAAGAAGAATAGAACCACCCTCAGAATCCAAGGGGATTGTTCCAAGACTCTCCTCTGGTACCAACTGTGGACATTCAAGTTTCTTGTATTAAATGGCATAATGTTTGCATGTCACTCCATGGAAATCTTTCTGATGCCTTAAATTATAGATTCCCTATAATCCTGGATAGAATCTAAATTCTGTGAGAGTAGTGGTTGTGCCGTATTATTTATAGAATAGTGGCAAGAGAAAAAAAAGTCTGTGTATCCACCATTTCTGACTGACATAACATTTGTTGAATGCTTTTTATTTGCAGTTGCTCGAATCCTTGCATATGGAGACCACAGAGATGGAGAGCCAAATGCAGTAGGCAGTCTGATTTGAGAAGAAAGCTTTCAACATGATATTTGTGAGTTTTCATTATTTGTAGAGTAATTCTTTGGTAAGTGGGTTTTCCCCAATTATAATTAAAACATTCATGTAACTAATCTTTTAAGCTATAATTTAATTTAAATACCAATGAATTCATTGAGTTTTGTTCAATATAACTACTACCTAGTAGTTCATTCCCTTTCCCTCCTGTATTTGTTCTTTTCCTCTCAGTGTATTTTATGAACATCTGAGGTACGTAGATTCAAGGTGAATTAATTAATCTGCATTGTGTCCTATGTGAGCTTACAACTGAAATGGGGACTTAAGTCATCATGAGGTGACATGACCACATGCTTGAGACTAATACAAATAGGGGAAAGGTAAACTGACAGCAGAAAGAGATATTTCCCTGTTGGGAAAGGTAACATATAAGCAGAGGCTTTGAGAAATGACAGCCAGGAGCTCAGCAGACAGGCCTATAGTAGGGACCCAGGGAGACAAGAGAGGAAGCATTGCTAGGGAAAGTAGAGGGGCGGGTGGGAAATGGACACGTAGCTGGGGAAACTCCCATGCTTCCTTTGACCTAAGAGAAAGGCCTATGTTGGGGGAGGGAATAGGATATAAAGATATTTAGAAGTCTGTTTGCAGAAGACCCTCCGTGCCAGGCCAACCAGTATGGCATTGATCTGGTAGAAAATAAATGGTCTTTGATCACTTGAAAATTAGAGAAAGCCATGATTCAACAAGTACTTTAGGATTGAAAATGGATGGAAGGTTCTGGAGGATATTCCAGGCTGAAGAAATTATGTATGAGCCAGGCTCCTAAGAGTGCATGGCAAGAATAGATGTCTAAGTTGGGTAGAAATTGTGATGTTGTAAAAAGTAATCTTTCATTTTCAACCTGGTCTCTAGGATCTGACACAGTTCCTAAACCTCTTGGGATTTCCCAAGAGGTAGGATGAAATTCAATATCAGGAGCATTTCCGGATAGTGAAAATTCCCTGCAGCCTTACCTGAGTTTATGGATAAGATTATTGGTGTCTTTGGTCTCTAGACAGTTCCAGGATAGGAGCTAGCCACTGGAAGGAGTAAGTCATGGTTAGAAAGGTGGCTGGAACTTAGTCTCTGAGGAAGAGAGGAGACCTAAGGGTAGAGTTTGTCTCTACTGGTCAGTGATTTAATCAATAAAACCTTTGGAATAGACCTCTATAAGTCCCAAATAATAGGATTCCACAGACATCTAGGTTAGTGAACATATCAGTGTACTGGATTGTAATGCTCCTAAAGGGAGACAGAGCTAAATCCTGCCACAGGCTTTGACCTGTGTGTCTCTTCCACTTTGTTCTTTATGAGTGGTAACCTTTATAACAAACCAGTAGTAGCAAAGTTTTCTTGAGCTCTGTAAGTCATTCCAGCAAACTATCGAATTTGAGGTGTGTGTATGTTTGGGTTGTACTGGCTAGTTTTGTGTGTCAACTTGACACAAGCTGGAGTTATCACAGAGAAAGGGGCCTCCATTGAGGAAATGCCTCCATGAGATCCAGCTGTAAGGTATTTTCTCAATTAGTGATCAAGGGTGGGAGGGCCATTGTGGGTGGGGCCATTCCTGGGCTGGTAGTCCAGGGTTCTGTAAGAAAGCCAGCTGAGCAAGCCAGGGCAAGCAAGCCAGTAAGAAACATCCCTCCATGGCCTCTGCATCAGCTCCTGCTTCCTGACCTGCTTGAGTTCCAGTCCTGACTTTCTTTGGTGATGAAAAACAACTTGGAAGAGTGAGCTGCATAAACCCTTTCCTCCCCAACTTGCTTCTTGGTCATGATGCTTGTGCAGGAATAGAAACCCTGACTAAGACAGAAGGTGAGTTGAAGTACAGAGTGGTCTGGACTTTTTGACTCAGGGCTGAAATGAGGCTATCTGTTGGGGCTAAGCCCTTCATCTATAGGGTCTGAGCCAACTCCTGAGCTCCAATGTCAGAGCAGATGTGGCTTCTACAGTGGTTTTTTTTTTTTTTTGGTCTGGCATTCTACTGTACAAACAATATTTTGTTTATCTGCTCTGTTCTAATGAGCATTTGTGTTTTTATAGTTTGGAGCTGATATGAACAAATCTGATATAGAATACACTCACTTCTCTTTGGCATTTGCCTTGAAGTGGAAGGGTTGTGTATGCTGCTTACTCCTCCCATGCCTCTGCCCAAATACCTGGTGAGAGGCAGTCTAAGGGAAGAAGAGTTCATTTTGCCTCATGCGTTAAGGGTGCAGTTTGCCATAGCAGTGACATGTTGGCAGCTAGAATAGCTCTTGTCTATAGAGACAGGAATATGAGACTGTTTGCTTAGGTTTTGGTAGAGTGAGAAGCAGAAAAAAAAGCTAATAATGCTAGGCTACAGACACAAAACCAAGAACTGAAATCTCAGGGCTCAGATTATTCAAAAGACTCGCACAGAAAGTCAATAATAGATAACCACCTACACCTTGTACTGTTGACACCTAGCAGAGGCTTCCTCATTAAGAGCAAGGACATATCATTGTTCCTGTCCTAAATCAATCCAAATGGTTCTGTCAACTGCTTGGACAGGAAAATGTGCCCTGGGAACAGTTCTTCTTAGACTTTATTTTTGATTTTAGAAATACTATAAAGCCTTCCAAAATGATAATTAACACAACAGTCTTCTGGCAATTGTCCACTCTTACCTCTGTAGATTGTGCTCTGCTCTTCCCTGCAGTAAACTATCTGTCTTCCACACGTCCTCTGTTCATCTTGCTTGAATTTATTTGAGGGAGACTACAATGCTTGAGATTCCCAGGGGAGTCCAGAGAGAGATCCAGGCAACAATAGCACAACATGCAACCTCCATGAAGAGCCACTGTAGACCTGAGAACCTCCTGAATGTTGATGTGTTATTAACAGCATCTACTCTGATAGCCTTTGGGCAGGTGTGAAGGCTGGACAGGGGTCTGCTCAGGCAATGTAAGTTGCAAGGAAGTGAGGGGTTCAGCCTGGGCTCCAGTGAGAATCCTGTAGGTTGAGTCCTGTGGACATTTTAGTTTGGGCTGCATTTCTGGCCCTGGTCTGTGACTCTGGATGTGATTGGGATAATTGAGAGCTTATGCTCCACTCCCCAAAGACTGGTTTTAGCACACAAACAACCTGCATTTTAATATTATTCCTTCTGACTGGAAGCATTTGGAAATGGTTCTTGCCCCTGCTTATAAAAGGTGGTGTTAGTTTATGAACATTTCGACATTGATTAATAAAATTCCGAACCCATTAACTAATGGGGAAATGCCAAACTTTTTTTTTTTTATCCAAGAAAGCAAATGCAATAAAACGTATCCCAAAAGGTAAGTTAAATTATACCTTTCGCATTTCTCCCCTGATGATCCCACCAGATGTTTTCAAATACAGGACACAGGCCCTTTTTCCTGTTCTCTCCAGGGAAGGAAGAGAGAAGACTTGGCTCAGATAGACAAACTTTTAGGAGGAGAGAGAGAGAGAAAAGCACCATGTAGCAAAGGCCTGCTGGGAATGGCAGGGTGGCTGGACTATAAATCTGAAGGAAAGCTCTGCTGGCTTCTGCCCATTTCCCCTTATCCTCACCCGTTCCTCCCAGATCAATGTCAGGAATTTAGCTCTCATTTTGAAAACAGCCTGTAAAGTCTCCACCAGTCCCCTGAGGCCAAGGGCTGCCATCTTGCTTCTTTCTTGTGGAGAAGTCAGGACCTGCAGAGCTCTGTATGGGGGGACCATGCAGGAATCCAGCCCTGCGCAGGATGGCTGGGCGAGCAGAGAACTGTGGAAACCAGAATGTTCCCCTTTCTGGCCTTCTCAGAGCTCCCTGCTTCTCTTGCAAATGGAAGTATTTTTAATCTTCCCCCTCCATTCTCTTTAACTTCTATTACAATTTGAAAGAACATAAAGCAAAAACCATGAAGGCAGGATATAGTCGGTTCTTCACAGACAGGGTCAGCCTTCTGCCTTTGCCACAATGAGCTGAATTCTCCTCAGTAAAGGCAACCTGTGTCCTTCCTGTTGGGTGGTGTAGGTGCAGGCACCACACTAGAAGGGGTCTAGGGAACAGGATGCTTTAGCTCTTATGCCTCAGTGCTTAGTTTCCTGGGTATAGAGGCAGTGTCCTCTATTTTGGTCATCAGTCAGGAACATTCAGAAACTAAAGTATCATAGATATGCCAAACTGCAAACTCGAGCTCAGTCCACCAGTCTGTAGATGCCTGATGGGGAGAGGCAGTTTCTTTGTCAGCCAGCTCATCTGCGCCACTACTGCAGACATATGATGGTAATATAGTCTATATACCCATCCTGCATATACTGACAGGAGTCCTGGATGGGGATAGGGTAAGGTGAGCCTTGCAGACAGGAGTTAAAGACCAAAGGGAGAGGTCGGGATGGAGCTGAGTCATGAAGACAGAAGAATAAAAACCTAGATGTTAGTTACGGCCACAGTTTATAAGTTTGTATTCACTGGAGAACCATGTAGCATTTCTTAACTTCGGAAAAGTGGACATTCAGAAGAGAATATTGTTGAGGCAAATGAACTCTGAACCATACCATCTTCATCTCAATTCTACCATCCAGTAGCTGTGCGACATCTGGCAGCTAACTGAGTTCTGGTGCTTAATGAGCTACATAGGCTACTGAAGTATATGGAGAAGAATATTATCTCTTGCATGAATAACTTATGTATTAGATACCTTTATTGTCGCTGTAACAGAGTAAGAATAATAATCCCATGAAAAGGGAGGCATGGTTTATTCCAGCTCACAGATTTCAGCACACCATGGTAGGCTGTTCCTTCCTGGGCAGAAATGAGGTAGAGAGGCTGTCTGCATCTTGACTCAATGAGAGAGAGAGAGAGAGAGAGAGAGAGAGAGAGAGAGAGAGAGAGAGCGCAAATACGCAAATAGAGAAGAATACATCTTTCAAAGGCCATCAGGCAGGCCATCCCTCAGAAGTTCTTAACCTCCCCAAACAGCACCATTGGCTGGATACCATTCATTAAATGCTTATAAGATAGCAATATCCTACCTCACTTGCTTTAAGTTATTTTGAATGTACATGTTGGGGGAAGGGAAAGAAACTAGACAGTGGTGCACAGTTCTCTTCCACATAAAAAAAAATCAGTTATTTTAGATGTTAAAGTTTAATCTTTCCTCTTCCATTCTTGTTGGATGGAAATGTCCTCTGTAGCCCCACATGTTTGAACACATCCATCTAGTGGGCTGTTTAGGAAAGTTTTGGAACCTTTAGAAGTCAGAGGTCATTAGGGGCTGGGCTTGATGCTTTGAAGTCTAGTCTCACATCCTGTTTACTCTTCATTTCCTGAAATTGGATGCAGTGGAACCAACAGTCTCCTGTTCTTGCTATCTTTTCTTTTTGCTTGCTGCAATGCCGCCTCAGCCATGATGGATTCCATTCCCCAGAAACTGTAAGTCCAAACCAACCCTTAAGTTGCTTTCATTGTTTTTATTTTTTTTATCACTAACAGAAAAAATAAATAAGACTCTTATCACATATGCTGATGATTCACTGGACAATATTTATTTTCTTATTTTATATGTGTGAGTATCTTGCTTGTATGTACTATATGCAGTGTCCTTCAAGGCTAGGAGAGAGTGTAACTTGAGTTATAAAGGGTTGTGAGTGGCCATGCAGAATGCAGATGTTGGGAACTGAACCTGGGTTCTCTGAAGGAGTTAGCCAGTGAACTCTGAAGGAGTTCACTGTTGTGAACAGCCCTGGGGCTGTTTGTATTTTGATGCTAATTCCACTGTCCTGGGAGGGGTTGCAGACAAGGAGTTAGTCACTCAGGTGACTTCTTGTGAACCAATCCTCTAATGAATAAAAGAGTCAATCACTGGGTGAGTAGATGGGACTTCTGGGTTGGACTGAGGAAGAGGAGGCAGGAGAGAGGACCTTTTGGACAGGGACAGAGTGAGGACAAGAGGTAGCTACTAATGTCTCCAGGTTTCAATGATAGATTCATCAGGATTCGCCTCCAGAGATTTAGATTTATTAAGACTTACAAGATTAGGGTTTTAGTTTTTGTGCCCAGAGATTGAGTTACCATTGTTTCTGAACTAAGTTTGTGTGGTGTTTTTCTTCTCACAGTGACTCGGCTGGGTTCCAGAGAAAAAGGTACTATGGCAAAGTGTGTTCACCACAGAGGCCATGAAGCATGTGGCTGGTGTGGTAGTGATCCCACCAGTGAGAACCTAGCAAGCTGGGTGAAGAGATTGTGGAGCTCTGAGTCAGAGTCTCCATGAGATAAAACAGGTCAGCCATTGACTGCCAGTGCATGGCCAGCCAGCCCCCAGGGCAGAGAGTAGCCGGGCAATAGTGTGGGAATGTGCAGGTCTATATCTTTTTAATATTTCCACAATAACCATCTCTCCAGCCTTACTCTTATTCCTCCTTGCATATTCCCCGTTAAACCTTCTATGTTGTCTTAGTCAGGAAAGGCAAGGTCTAGATACACTAACAACTCAGAGGTCACACTGGTTTATCCTACACCTTTATTTTTCACATAAGACATGTCAGTATGGGCTGGCAGAAGGAGGCTACACTCTGGCCACTCTTAAAACCCAGGGTAAGGGCTCCTTTTCTGATGTTCTTCCATCAGCTCCTTGGCTGAGGCAGGAAGGGTGGTGAATCCTACACTTCAGTGAAGTGTCACTAAGGAGGCTTTCTGAAACTGAGCTACTGTATCAGACTCTGTATCTGCTTTCCCAGATAGGATTTTTCTTGTTGTTTTACTGTCAGACTTCTCTTGATTTTGCTTTTGGGGAAAGTCAGAATAAAACAATAAGCATTTGATGTTTCTTCCTATGTAGAAACCAGGTCTGTTCTTGCTCACATATAGACTTCAACAACAGTGAGAAGAGAATGTATTTATTCCAGAAGTTTCCCTCTCCTCATTTTTTCTCAATGTATTTCTTCAGACTCCTGGTCTTATGAAATACTCAAGTAGGGGAGATACTTTGAAGTGTTCACACATCTTCAACATAGGTCCCTTAAAGATCCTTAGACCCACAGTTTGTCCTGCCTACAAGACGTACAGTGGTAAAAGATAGAGCAGAATTTGAGGGAAGGGCCAACCAGTGACTGGTCCATCTTGAGATCAAGGCTATGAGATAGTGCCCACCCTGACACAACTAACAATATCTTGCTATACTTGTAGGCAGGTGGCTAGCATAACTGTCATCTGAGAGGCTTCACCTAGCAACTGATGGAAACAGATGTAGAGACCCACAGCCAAATATTAAGTTGAGCTTGGAAAATCCTGTGGAAAGGGGGAGGAAGGATTGGGGGAGGCAGAAGAGTCAAGGACACCACAAGAAAATCTATAGAATCAACTGACCTAGGTCCATAGGGGCTCGTAGAGATTGAACTGCCAACCAGAAAGCATGCATGGTGAACCCTTGAGGAGGTTGGTGTTTGCCTTCTGATTGTCATGCGATGAGCAATTTCCCCTATCATGAGCTACTACAAGGTACTTACTTCTCAGGCTCTGAAGCAATGGAACCAATAGACAGAAACTTTTAAAATCAAGAATCAAATGAACATTTCCTTAATGAAAATCTGAGGTATTTTGTCACAGTGATGAAAAATTGACCATCACAATCACCACCTACAAAGAATTTGCATATGCTTGGGATTTGACTATCCCCTCTATTCAACTGTGGAATCCAGGGAATGTCTACTGCCTGTAGGGCTATCCTTTCATTGTTTGCATTCAGAATTAATGGCTGTTGAATGGACCTTAGTGATAAATGGACAGTAGCAATGTAGATGGATCATTCATCCAACAAATACTTGTTGACACTGAACCAGATCTTCTAGGCCACCAGCAATGCAAATGAACTCATATTGTCTATGAAAGAAAGCATGGGCTTCCCAGAGAGCTATATGGGCCTTCACTTCTTTCCCTGAGTCTGTGTTCTTTCCTACCATGTGAGTTCTACTCAGACAGACTGGTATTCTGTCAGTCTAGAAGAATTCTAAAACATCACACTTACTGTTACTATAAAAATTACCATTCCTGATGTCTCACTGCCAAGACTGAGGGTGTCCTTTTCCCTGCCAATCCAGAGATACTGGAGTTTGGAAGGCCACTGAAAATCTAGTTTGCTCTTTGCTTTGGTCTTCTAGATTTCATGTTCCTTATCTGATCTTTCTATTGCCCAATATGAGACAACCTACATGTACTATGTTTCTTAGGGAAAAGTCTAGTCTCTGTATGTCGTTTCCTTAAGAAAATGATCTAATTTCCTCTTAAACCAGTGAAGAAAAACTGGGTCGCCCATTGGAAACATTCAATAAGGATATCTTTCAAACTGCATACCTTTTCCTAATAGAGAAGTACTCATGGACTTAATAAGTACCCATGGTCTTGAGAAGCAACCATAGAATAGAAGCAACTTGGCCTTGCTATAGTTTTTGTTTGTTTGGTTTGTTTTTAGAAAATATGCAGAATCCCAGCTCATAGTTTTGCTTTTTTACTGGGACAGATTAGAATTTTCAAGGTAGATTGCTAAAGACATTTCAAGAACAACATGGAACAAGTGGTGGTAATCATTATTGCATCAAAACCTGCCACTCGGGACACGAAATCACTAGTGTTTTTCAGTTGTCATCCTCTTCTTTATATGTCTTGGGGGTCTTAAGATAGACAAGCATTTCTTCCTGTGACTAGAACATGTTTTTCTATTTAATTGTTATCACTGCATTTATTTATTTTGGGGTGAGGTAGTTGTGCATGTGAATATGTATAAGCTTGCTACAGCATCTGTGTGGAGGTCAAAGCAAAACTTGTAAGAGGCAGTTCTCTTTCTACCATGTGGGTAGCCACAAATGAGCTCAGGTCATCAGGCTTGGTGGCAACTGCTTTTACACACTAAGCCATCTCTCCAGCAGCCTACACTGGAATCCTTAAGATGTGGAGATGAAAAGATTAATAAAAGATGAATTCAAACAAAGTAAATTCTAAACAAGATGTATGTAAGATGAATTCTATTCTTTTACTGAAGTCCATTACATGATGTGAATGGCTTTCACAAGGGAAAAAGTCTTTACTTGAATAAAGCGTGCACATGTGAATGTGTGCGCACGTGCATGCACATGCACACACACACACACACACACACACACACGCACGCACGCACGTACTACAGAAACAAGGGGTCTTTGAAACATCGTAGGAAGGAGATTTCTGATTTTCAACCATATTGCTTTTGTAGCCTACTTCTAATCCCTGATTCTGAGTGCCCCCTCTTAACCTACATCACACGGGAGGATTTACTGGAGCCCTGACCTCATAACTTAGTTTTCTGCCTTTTTTTCCCCCTTTCTGGATTATGAATGTCTACTGGAGTTAGGTTGCAATAACATAATTTGTCACTGTCTAACATGCAGTGTTATGTTTGAGACTTTTGACTGAGTAGAATAAATTACTGTCCAGATTTATTAATGCTACAAACCCAGAGGAGTAGATGTATTTAAAGTGAGAGATAAGCTGCACAGCACTGGGAAAAATTAAATGAAAAGGGTTCTTGCAGAAAATGTTTCCTAATTTTCTGTCTTTCTCCTGTGGCCTAACTGTTGCCTTTTTATGGATTTACCTACAAGCAGTTGTCAGTGGGCAAGCCGTTGTCACCATCTTGGGTCACAGCCCACCATGTGCTCAAGTTAATGTAGATGTTTTTCTTCACTTCTGTCATCCCTAGAGGGGTGGGCACAATGGCTCTCTTCGGTTCCCTACTTGGCCCTCCTCTGTTCATACAGTACTTTTGTTTTTGTTTTTTAATCTTTATTATAGTTCCTATTTTTCTTTTTGTTTAACCAGTTACATTTCTACATGCATATAAATATCGAAACACAACCCACTGAGTCCATTTGGTGTCGCTAGTACATGTATGATCTTAAGCTGATCAGTCAGTATTAGTTAAAAAATTCCTGGGCTCATCTCTGGGGAAGATTGATTCTTCCCACCTCAGCAGCTCTTCTCTTAGGGGGAAGGCCTTGTGAGATTTCCCCCATCCATGCTGTCATGTCAGTTGGTGGTGCCATTATTTAAACCTTGGTAGTTAGTAGACTTGGTGCAGATTCCCTATACAAAAGATATAACCTTGCCACGGAAATCTTGGTTCTCTGGTCCTTACATTAACTCTGCCTTCCTCTTCCATAACATTCTCTCCTTAAGTGTTCTGTAACGTTCTTGGCCATCCTTGCCTCCTCTCCTGCTCTAGGTCATCTTTTCCCTCCAGTCCTGCAGCCCCCTGCTCCAGGTTATTCTCTCATTTCTGGTGTTCCTGAAATGGTGGCTACTCTTCCCTAAGCACCACGTTTTCCAAAGCTCTGCCAGTTTTCCCTGTGATTCGACCTAGTCCCCTCTTCTGGGCAGCAGTCCGTGAGGATTCTTTGCTTCTCTCTAACCCTTCTTTAGTAAGAATGATGACGTGTCTATGATGAGTAGTCATGATGCAATAGTCACAGTTCTATGGATTTGCCATGAGTCAACTTATTTTAATCCTATAGAGATACTTTATAGGCATGTAATAGCTGTATGTCTAGTCAATTGGTCACAGTTCTGGATGTTTCTGTGTGGACGGTTTTGGGGGTAGATTAACATTTTAATTGATAGACTAGGAAAGCCTAATACACTTACTTGGATGGGTGGGTTTTATCTATATTAGTCAAGACTTCAACAGAACATAAAACTAACTTCTCCCAAACATGAGAAAATTCGGAGGCTTGACTTGCACCATTATTCCTGATCTGAGATTCAACTACTGTAACCACAGAAGCCAATTCTCTTTTATTTTAAAGAGTGTTTTTATTTCTTTTTTTCATGTGTATGATTATTTTGCCTGCGCGTATTTAAATGTCATGTGTTTGCAATACCCATAAAAGCCAGAAGAGGGTAATAGAATCACTTGAACTGAAATTACAGATGGCTGTGAGCTGCCATGTGGGTACCTGGAACTAAGCACCAAATGCTCTTAACCACTGAGTCACCTCTCCAGCCGCTAATCCTTATATCATGTAAAAACACTGCATACTCTTCTGACTGCTTCTGTTTCTATGAAGGAACATGAGTAACACAGGTTTGTATTTTATGATTCTTTCATGTTACTGATATGATAACCAGGTCCAGAGGTTAGCCAGCATGGTCAAGGTCAAATTCTGTCTGACTCCAGAGTCACATTCTTCAGCAGAAGGTCGAATGCATATTGGCAAAAAGGAATTGTATTTAAAGAAAGCTGCCAATACAGGCTTGATACCAATCCCAGGGAAAGCTTTGGGATGTCAGCAGCCTTGTTGGCACCTTTGGTTTTGTAGAGGTTTACATTTTCCATTGGCACCCTGTGATGACTTCCGACAGCATTTTGTTTTGTTTTTGGAGGTACAATTGTAGGACCAGAAGAAAGGAGTAAGAATCGCCCCACCCCCACCATACACTCACATACATTGTCTTCTGGAAGCTGGTTGCTGCCTCTATATTTTCAGCCTCTCAGGTTATGAGGCATCGACGTGTTTAAAGTTTTAATGGGCTTAGAGGTGACTCTAGAGTCCACCAACATCTGCATTCATCTGTAACTTATGGCTGCCCCTTATTTAGTTGGTTTAGTAAATTGTACCTAAGAGTATTCTCTGAGACTCCGCAGTTGGTGTATGGTTTCACCGTTCAGCTGCGTTTCTATCAACTATTTGGCTTCAGCTTTTTCTTTTGGATGACATTCTCAAATACTTAATTTAAAGCTTTGGTCTGGAACACACTTTATCAGACTCCTTTTGTGTGCCAGGAGAGGCCTTTAAGGTCTACTCTATGATATTTCCACACACTAACACATTTATTTCTGAATTACTCCTAAACTCACCACATATCCACAGAGCAGGAGGTAACGTATGGAGAGTTTAGACCGCATCATTTGTGTGGCCTCCTGCCTCGACCCCCTTCCCCACCCTACTTTGATTTTAGTACAAGGGAAATTCTTTAGTAAGTGGAGAGGTGTGGGTGATTGTGCTTAACCAAAGCATAAAATTAATGTCTTTTGCAAAAATGAAAGAGCTTGCTTTGTTCTGAGGGGGAGAGGAAATGCTTGCCCTCCCTTACTTGTTCAGTCAGACCATGCCCCAAGATTAAACTGGGTGATTATGAGTATAATTTATCCCCCTTTCAAGTCTGTCAGCATGTGTGTGGGTGTGGGGTGTTATGTTTTCTCACTTTCAGAGGGAAGAACCATACCTGGCAGAGTTAGATTTAAGGCAATCTATAAAGTCCCAGAGTCAATGACTTGGGATTTGCCAGTTCAATCTGGGCCTGACCATTCTCTTTTTATCTCATTATAGTCAGCTTACTTTAGCAGAGCTAAGCTCCCACTTGTATTAAGGTCTACACATAATGAAGGCATAATTCATCTGTATTATGATGAATGATACACAGTAATCATGTAAGCTCCTAAAAACATAATCCTAAGACAAAAGAACTGCAGTAGAATTAGATACTCCATTCACGTGATCAATCTTCCTTTAAGTTCTAAGGAGGGATTAGAGGTTAAGATAAATCGGTTAATATTCTTCTTCTTCTTTTTTTAATGAGTGGAGAAAAATATCACCAGCTTAGTGTTTCCAGAGGAGAATGAGATTTAGGTTTTAAGCATGTCGTGTCAACTTCTTTCAACATTTTCTTCAGAGCTTGTGTCTTCTCCATTCCATGATGCCCTGAGCCAATTGAGAATCTCTGAGGCCACATGACCAATGCCATTGAAGACTAGTTTTATTCTGTATTGCTGACTCTTCCTCCTGCCTCCTGGTAGAGGCATCAGACAGAGCACTGGCTTTCCACCTGATTTGGGACTTTCAGCTTTCCAGAGTGATAATATGTATAAACATATATTTATATGTTTAATATATATTTATTCATATATTTATATATTATATATTTACATAGTACATATTTATATACTATTATTTATTATATATTCATATATTAAAAATATATAGTTAAGTACTACTCCAATTACATATATATCCTAATATATGTATTTATCATAAGCCAGTCAGTTTATGGAATTTTGTTGTGTCAGCCATGGAGAACAAATATAAATTGATTTTCATTTTATCTTCCGTTTCACTTATTTAATCTTTGAATTTTTCCACTTTTAACTTTTATAATATTTCTCATCAAGATTTGAAGACTGCACTTTTATTTTAAAACATGTTTCTAGAATGGCGGTTCTCTTTGATGTATTTGCAGTGAAATATGACACAGCAAGGGAGAAGAAAGGAAATGCTTGTTTATGTCTTTAATACATTGCTTCTGCCAAAACCAAACGATGCCCGGCTGCCTCAGGACAGTGCAGAATAACTGCAGGAAGTATGCTGGATGGACTCCCCGTCGGCATCTTCACCACAGGTAAATGGGCTGTCTGCTCACCTTACTCTCCATGAACTTCCTTGTGAGCCGCCTTTAGAGGGGAGCCTTGAACATTTACATAGGTAAGTGCTGGTGGGTTGACTGGCAGAAGCCATCAGACTTGAACCCTCCTCATAAAATGGCCTTATCTGTTAGGGTTCCAGAGAGGATGAACCCTGAGAATAGTGTGTTATAAATTAAGGCTTCTAACAGAAGAAATTGTTATTTACCTCAAAAAAAAAAATCTGTGTGTTTAATTGCAAGTCACTTTAGACTTCCTCATGAAAAGAAGCAAACATTAGAAAAATGCATCTGTATGTGAAGGCAAAAGTTACTTTTTCCAGAACACTAATAAATCTCCTGATACTCAATCTGTGTCCCCTTTCTCCTGATAAGGTCCCCCGTTGTTCCTCCTGGCTTACATGGATACACTCAGTCTTAGCTACATACCTGTTGACAATGGCCTGGACCATGAGTCCTGTGTCTGCCTAACAGAAACAAATAACTCAGAGGGTCTATCATCGCAAGCCCTCAAATCACAGCAATATGATATTAGCTTTGCTCATTCTTGCTAACCTTGATCCCTATAGAGGTTACATTTTTAAAAAGCTAATGTGAGTTTGGGAAAATACTTGCTGAAATTAGTGTGCAGTTCCTCTGCTCGAGTGGAACTTGTTTATTGATAACATCTGCAGGGGCTGAGGGATCGTGTGGCTGCATGTGGCTTCATGTGTTGAATGCTATCCCCCTTGCCAAGACAGCCTCCAGTGAGCATTGTCAATAAACTTCTGGCTTGCTAGGTCATACT
>JADRCH010000009.1:7096214-7128126 GCA_019843965.1 Rhynchomys soricoides
TTCTCTGGTATTTACACAGTGCACAATATAATGCAATAGAAGTAATGCAGAGGTGATTCCATTTGTAAGGAAAGATATGTGTTGTATGTAAATGCTATACTGTTGTATGTAAGTGTGTAGTTTAAATAGGAATGGCTCCATGTTTGAGTGCTTGGCACTATTAGGAGCGATGAGCTTGTTGGAGTAGGTGCTGTCTTGCTGGAGGAGGTGTGTCATGTGGAGGCAGGCTTTGAGGTCTTATATGCTCAAACTATACCCAGTGTGGCACACAGTCTCCTTCTGCTGCCTGCGGATGAAGATGTAGAACCCTCAGCTTCTTCTCCTGCACTATGTCTATCTGTATGCCACATGGTTCCTGCCATGATGATAACAGACTGAACCACTGAAACTGTAAGCCAGTCCCAATTAAGTGTTTTCCTTTATAAGAGTCGCCCTGGTCACAGTGCCTCTTCACAGTAATAAACCCTTATAAAGACAATAAGAATATATAAGGAACTTAAGCATCATAGGTTTGAGTTTTGGTGGGGATCAGATGAGGTGCATAACCAATCTCCATGGAGGTTGAAGGATCATTTATAAATTTCTCATGTATATGTACACACATTCACATATTATTTTTTAATCATTTGAGAGTAACTATGCTTTTCTAGTCCTATATGTGCACTTACGCCACCCTGTAACACTGCTGTGTGTGTTTCTTAAGAATAAACATTCTCTGATAGAACCATGACAAAGTTTTTGAAATAAGGACATAGGCAATTGATGTAATTTTAGGATCTAATCCATAGTCCATCTTTAAAGCTTGCCTGACATCCCTATGGTGCACCAAAGAGCTGTCTTCTGCTCAGGACTCAGCTCAGACACAGACTGCATTTGGGAGTCACATCTCCTTGGTCTCTTTCAATCAGGACAACTTTGTTCCTTTTTTTCAGATTGGAAAATTTCAGGGCAGTTATTTTGCAGATACTGCTCAAGTCAATTCCTGATTAAAGGGTTAGTGTGAATATTTGGGTGGACTGATTTTTTTCTCAACTAGATTTAGATTACACAGTTGGCTAGAATGTCGTGGTGTTGCACACCATTCCTAGTACACATTATGAGGAGGCCTGTGCCAATATCCCATGGTCATGATACTGATGTAAACCATTCAGGTGAGGTAGAACCTTCAAGATTTTCCCACTGGAAACTCTCTAATTTTTTCTGTGTAATTAAGAGGTAGCAGTGGAGAGACACAAGAAAGCGTGTGGGAAAGCAAGTGGGCAGATCATTAAAGCATCCTGTCATTTTTTCTATAAAACATACAACAATCAAGTTTTTATTACTTTTACAATAATTACAACTTTCAAGACATTTTAGGAATCATTTTAGTTGCTTTGGGCTTTTTCATTGTTTGTTACCACTTCTCTGAAGTACAACTACCATACAAAAAGTTTTGCATATTTAATGTACATAATTTGATGAAGCTTTAGTTTAGTATAGAGCCATCCATCCATCACCACAACCAATGCCACAAATTAACTCTTCAACTCCAAGAACTTTCTTCTGCCCATTTATTTTAGCTTTTAAAATTTATGCCACCAAGGGTTTTTTTGTGGTAAGAGCACTCAGTGTAAGCTCTACCTTTAGAGAAAATTTTCATGTCTACCATACAGCGGTATTAAAGATGCAGTCAATGACAAAAAATAAATTTGCAGGATTAATTCCACTAGTTTTTCCCTGACTAAACAAGAATCATTATTTACCTCACTCAATGTGGTTTTGCACTACTGTCATTAGTTACTATTCCATTTAATCCAGTCAGCCAGTGGGAACTCCTTCAAGCCAACTTGCAAATCCTATTTATGTCTCTTTAATCTTTGAGCATTTCTTTACTATCTAACACACTAAGAGGCCTGTGAGCCCTTTTAGCAAAACTATTATATGTTTTAAAGAACAGAATTTGTACCACAAGAATTGAACCTGAGGACAGTATCTCCTTTTGCATGCTCCTATCTTGGATGACTGGGCAATGTGAGGGAATGAGATAGCTGTACCAGGTAGGGAAGCCAACACCAGTTGCATCAAGCAGAGTTAGATGTGCATGCACTTGGAGAAAAAGTCTCAGCGGGGACCAGAAGAGTAGAGGCCAGAGATGGGATGGAAACTGGGTCTGTTTGTTTTTTCATTTGCTCCTTATTAGAGTATCTTTGGATGTTCTCTGTTATGGCTTTCTGATATTCTTCATTCCCGACTTCCAGATTTGAGTGGAAGAGGCAAGGTCATATTAACAAAGAGTCAAGGGTCTTAGATAAACAACATCCATATCTCAACTAAGAGTGTTCACAGTGGCACTTACATTCAGAGTTTTCCCTTGTTGTGATGGTGGTTTGGGTACTCTTTGCCACTCTGTGGTTTGTGGATAGATCATTGTAGTCTCTGCTTCTGTCATAACTTGGTCTTCTTTCCTTCGTGTGGGTGTGTTTGGATTTCTTTTCTTAGAACACCAGTCCAGGATTAAGTTCAACAATCCTGTATTTCATCTTAATGATACAATTTCTGCAAAGACTCCATTTTAAATGAGGTCATATATACATGTGTATATATGTATATATAACATAATGACTTTATATAGGTTGTATATATATTTCTATGTTATATATTTATATAAATATATACAAATTATACCCCTGGTTCATATCTATATATACACATATATATTATATATAAATACATATATAATATGTACATATAATATGTACATATAATATGTATCATATAGTATATATTTATATATGTGGCCTAATTTATATATAATATATGAATATATTGAAATCATGTCCCTGGTTCATGTACATATGTATGTGTATATATATATGTGTGTGTGTGTGTGTGTGTGTGTATGCATAGTCTGAGGGCAGAATGGCTCAAGTCCAGCAGGGAAGACTAGGATGCATATTGTGTTTTGAAGCAGGATCTAAATGCTGAGAAGTCATGGTTACCCATAGCTATGTTCTCAGCTCATATTTTCCTCCACTCAGTACTTCCTTTGCTGCTTGGATTACAAATGATGTGAAGCTACATGATGCAATGACCTTAAGTTAGCTGCATCAACCTTGCTCTTCCAGGGAATGCTGGTCTGATTCCCTGTACCACATTTCTGATCACAAACATCTATATTTCCAGTTCCAGGGGATGTGACACCTTCTTCTGGCCTCTGAAGGTCCTGCATACACCTGATGAACAGATCCAGGTAAAACACCAATTTACATAAAATAAAAATAGATAACTCTTTTAAAAATATTTTTTAGAAATCAGGAGATTCCTCAAGGAAAATGCATGGTATATCAATATAGTAATATATAGTGAAGAGAACTTTGGGATGACTAGTTATCTTTTACGACACTTTGGTCAACTCTGGGTGGATTCAGAAAGAGTGAAGAGAAAGTAAGTTTTAAAGAGAACAATGAAGTAGCACTGATATCTGGAAGCAACCATCCTTGCAATTGAAGCATAGGTAGCTTTGATTGATGCCTGAACAGATCATCACTGGGCAAATGTCCTTACAGAATTACTTCTGGTGTGGGCTTGTCCGAAGCCCATGTGAGGTTCTCTACAGGTGTGTGGTCCTGTCAGTCCTGCAAGAGTCACTCTGGCAGTCATACATAGGAACCCCTCTATTACACCTTCCTGGATTTGATTATCTTTCCTTTGCTAGGATGGACAGGAGTGACTCCATGCTTTGTTTGTTTGTTTGTTTTGGTTTTGACATTTCACCTTTCTGATTGCATTGGCTCATTAATCACTACTAGTTAATACATTTTGCTTTGCAGAATATAAAGTATACATTTAGGCAAAAAAATCGGTGTCCTTTAGCCATTGCACACAATGGTGCTATGTTCTTGGGGTTAGGTTTGTTAGGGAAAAGGGGATGCATATCTAATTGATCTAATCCTCTATATTAACTATGCTGTCTGTAAGCCCCTTGAGGAGAGTGGCCAGGCCCAACCACAGACTGCTCTGATGGCTAGTTCCCAGCCCCCTGAGAAGTAGGGCCACAGGTAAAAAAATCCCATTAATCCGTGAATTTGCCCCAAGATCAAGCCACAAAAAGCTTGTCACTACCAGGCCACTCTGGAAACTCCCCTCAAGCCACCCCACAAGAATCTGTATATAAAGCCTGTCTTCTGTCTGTTTTCTGTTGCTTTTCTCCCAAGCAGAGGCAGCCACCCTCTCGAGTCTTTCCCCATAAATCGCTGTGTGATGTTTGGTGTGAGATGTTACTTTGTGGTATTCCTTAACTCTCAGCTGTCCGGATACCTTTCCCCTCAGAGATGTAACCCTCACACTGTCATATTCTGTTGCAGGAAATTCAGCAGAATCATTGTATCTAGAGTAAACATTAGAATGATTAGTTGTTTTCTAGAAGTACTTTGTCCTTGAAGAAATCATTGTAGAAAACCTTGAATGTTTTCTGTTCTCTCTAGAGTTACTTTTCTGAGTGAGCTTTACAGCCTTTCCAGGAACTTGGTCACAAGCTGGTCTTCATCTTCGCACTCCTGGAATGTCTTGCATTATTGAATACTGCAAGCCGTGCACAGTAAGGACTGCAGTTGCAGGCGTGTGGTGTTTTCCTACAGGAAATGAATAGATTAGATTAGGGGCTTTGGTATAAGGAACTTGTTTACCTAAACAGAACTTTTATGTAACAATCAATAGATATGCTTTTGCCCAGCTATTTGAGATTCAGTCCAAAGAGGCTGGATCTCCTTGTTTCTGTATTCACCCTGGAGGGAGCCACTTTCTTTAATTGTTCCTGGCGACTCAGAACAGTGACAAAAGTTCCAAAATTAACAAGAAAGAGAAAACCCATTCAGGCCCTCAAACCCTGACTCGGCTCTCTACCATAATTATACTGATATTGAAGTTATTGAGTGTTTTGAAATCTGTACTGAAAAGACAAGTCTTTTGTGTGTGTGTGTGTGTGTGTGTGTGTGTGTGTGTTATAAAGCATTGACTGCAGAGCTGGAGAAGTGACTGAGCTGTACAAGCACTGGATGCTCTTCCAGGGGACCAAGGTTTGATTTCCAGCACCTACATGGCAGCTCATAAGTGTTTTTAACTCCAGTTTCAGGGAATCTGTTGCTCTCCTCTGGTCTTCATGTTTACATGTAAATAATACGGATTCACACATACATTTAATTAAAAACAGTAAAAGTATATCTTTTTTTAAGAAGAATTATTATTTTTACACTCATTACCAAGCCTGTGGCTGCCCTGCTGATGTAAGCTTTTTCAAAGATGCTGAATCAAATACACCCTTTGACTGGGTGTTTGCAGCTCTTCTTTGAAGTTGATCAAACTCCCTACTTTGGTCTGTCTGACCACCACACATTACTGGAGCAACTAACCATCAATGGATGCATCCGGGATGATATACATCTTGGATCACGCACACATAAATCTCAGTCACTCTATTAATTTGGAGGAAATATTTCAGGTATATGACTGATCTGAAGTAGATAAATACAGTATCAATAAATCATTGTAGCTATGTGTACTATATTGGAAACATTCAAATGAAACTCTCCTCTGACTCAAAGGCTAAGCTTTGGATCCATATATAGTTGCCCTTGAACGTTGGTAAATACCTCTGTTTCCAGCTGCATCCACCAAAGGGACATTTTCGTGTTCGTAATTGCCTTTGCTCTCCCCTACATGTTGAACCGGGCATAATTTCATTTATCATTTAGAATTCCTATAGTTCCCTCTTTCTACTAAGGGGGTTAGCTCTCACAATTTGTAGAGTGGAGAGCATGCCCAAAACACTAGAATTCTGGGCTGGTTTAGATTACAGGTTCCTTTGCTTGTGTTCTTGGAGAGCCCATTGTGGAACACCTAATTTTTCTCTCTTCTCATGTCAACACAAATGGAAAACCTGTCAGAGATTAAGCTGGTCAGTCTCACCTTGAAGAAAAAATAATTTTTTCCAGGAATGTTTAATTTTGGGAGTGTGAAAGAGGGAGAAGATTAGCCTGTTCTCAAGCAGCAAAAGAGGCAGATTCTATGCCCTGGGAAAGTCTCCAGAAACTGAAGCTACATCAGAGAGGGGGTGTGGGGTGGGGCAGCCAGTGAAATGGGGTGGGGGAAATTAGAAAAACCCTACAGCTTGAGAGCCAAGTAGTTGTGGCTTGATGCATCCTGCATCTTATTTTCTTTGATTTTTTCCAGAAAAAAAGAAGCTGGCAAGACAATAGAAGAACTGCAAACAATGTCTTCTGCCTTTGCCAAGATATAAATACAGAAGAAACGTCTGAAAGGACCATGTACGGTATCAAATTATCTGCAAAGTAATGACTTACATTCTCCATTCCCTGGCTGGGTGACTCAACCAACTGGAAAGTGAATCAGTCGGAATCAAGTTACCCCACAAGGAGGATGCAAGGCATGGGGTGGGGAAGAGCTTATCTGATCAGACAAGTTCACATGTCACCAGAACGCGTGTGACACAAGGTGAGGGTTAACTGCTTCGTTGTGTTCATTAGGACGGATTAAAAAAATCATATTGGCTTGGGACATTTCACCTGGGCCACCGGTGTTGTGAGAATGCCTAGTGTGCAGAGCGGTGCAGCACACACAGGCAGTATCTGCGCTTGCACGGGAAGAGGCATACTTATTCACTTGCCTTCGACAACTCTCCATATAGTCATTATTTTATTGAAGCTAGGATTCTATGACACAATCCAATCACTAGCGTTGGTTTTAAAAATGTTTGTTTACTTGCTTCACCCATGTGCTGCCAGGACTAGGCCTAGCACTTAAGGCAGCTACTTGTTAATTATGGATTTTCAGTAAATAAAGGATGAATGCAAAGGTAATGATCTTCTAAGGCTGAGCATACTGGCTTGAATATGCCACCCATTCTCATGGCTTTCTTCAAAACATAAGCGAATTTTTATACCAGGAAGTATCAAAGAGAAAAATCCTCCGTTTGATAAGGGTAAAGCAAACCAGATGTGCGCTGTTGTTTGACCCCAAGAATGAGCAGAACGGAAAGTTTGGCAGGAAGGCTGCCCATCTCCTTTGTAGGCTCGCAGCAGAATGGTGATAACCGTGTGGGAAGGCATTTGCTTTTGTTTGTTAGCATCATTGTTGCGCATCTTGAACCAATCCAACTCAAGAGTTCCTACGCAGAGGAAAACATCAGCCAAGAGATACCTACCCGGCTTTCTGGGTCCCTACCCAACTGGGGCTGTGAAGTGTGTGCTTTTACTTAAGCACAACACAAGTGGGCAGGAGATTTAATCCCCAAGTGGGATTTTGGATGTGCAAGGAATCTAGAGAGGGAAGACATGAGTATTTAGTGATATCCAAAAGGCTGTGTGTGGATGTGTGGGGAGGCAAAGCAAAGGTAAGAAGACAAGGCTGCCTACATGCAAAAGTCTCCAGAGGACTCACACAATCTTGCTGCGCAGGGAGAGCGCTGGCTGGGCCATGGTTAGGGTTAGCTCCAGGAGGATGCCTAGGAAGGAAGGGCAGTTGCCATAGAAGAAACCAGGGCCTGAGGGAGGCTGCATCGTGCTTGGTGTGGCATCCTGGTTTTCCATCTATTTCCAAGAGTCATGGAACAAAAGGCACCCTGGACGCCGACCTCTGGAGGAGCATCATGCTTTTCTCCACTGCCTGTTCGCGCCTCCCAGTGCTCATCTCCTGCCCGCTGCTTGGTCATTGTTGCTTTTTATTTTTTTCTTCTACTATATTGGAGAGAGGAAGAGTCTCGCCTAAGAAGAGAGGCGTTCCTGTACAGGAACGTCCCAAAGTTATCTCCATCAGTCACTTTACAGAAAGGAACTCTGATGGCCCCTGATCTGTCAGGAAAGAACTCTCCCCAGCCGCTGCTGGGGAGAACACAATGAACAGCCACAGAACAATGCTCTGGATAATGCTGTCTTTTCTGTGCGCTGTCTAGTGGCAGTGCAGGGTGGCCCTGTGCAGGCGGTTTAAGATTGCATTTTTCTTCATCACCATAAAGCTCTTAGGGCAAAGGCAAAAACCAACAATAACAAAAAAATTATCATAAATAAAGGAAAGCAGTTTATCGTTAGAGTTCATAGAAGCTTGGGGAAAAAACTTCAGGCCTCAAAAGTATATTAATCTATTCAGCTTCATATTCCCCCTCCCACCCCACTCCCCAGATTCTCACCATGTCTGTCTTGGTGAACGTGGAGTTCACGGTGAGTACAAACCGAAGAGAACGAGGCCTGTTTTCCTTTACCCTGAACAAGCTGTCAGGCTCCTGAAGCACCTAATAGCTCAGATCTGCAGAGCACTCTCGGTATACCCCAGAGCGACTTCTCCTCTGCATTTTCAGGTTTTTTCCATCTCTCAGAAATCTTCATTTTCCATGTTTTCCTCACTGACTTAGCAAGCTATTCACAAAAACCTAACAGAGAGAGAGAGAGAGAGAGAGAGAGAGAGAGAGAGAGAGTCGGGGCCTCGGCTCTGTGAGAACTGTGGAGTTAACTTCTTCTTAATCTTGGAGCAAAGAGATGCTGAGCAGATGGGATGGGGGTAGCTCTGTGAAGCAAAGCTGCTTGCAGTTAGTGCTCGGGGTTTAGCTCCAGGATGTTGTAAGGATGTGTTCTGAGCCCTTTGCGTGCCATGAAATTAATACAGCCATTTATGAGGCAGTTATGAGAAGCCTCAGTGATACCTGAACTCCACAGCTTTTTTCTTCTTCCACTAAAGACACTCTCCCCTCTCCCAGACATGTGACTAGAAATGGCTTCTCCCTTGGCCAAAATCTCCATGTTCCACATTCCTTCTCATGTTTCCCCTCTTTATTTCTGTTATTGTTCCTAGTGGTCCTCTCTTTTATTATTAAATTTATATTTGGTTCATCTCAGTCTTCCGATTTTCATGTTTCATTTCTTTCCAGCTGGCAATCACGCTTTGGACTCAAAGCAGGTCAAGTATCATCCCCTCCCCTGTTCCTTCGCCTACTCCTCACCCACCTTTTCCTCTCAGGCACCACAGAGCTTGAGCCCTCCCCTCTGAGGTGTGTGACCACTTCCTGCCCATTCCCTCCTGTGCGTACCTGAGTGTTCCTTTCCAGCCCCACCCCACTGCAGATTGCTCTCACGGAAAGTCACTTGATGTTGCTTTCCCATCCTTAACCCACCACTCCCCTTAACTGCCCCTTAGCCAGCGCAGAGGTAATATCGCTGTATCTTCCCTATCTTCCCACAGATAGCCTTACTGAGTTTATCCGATATACAATAAATCCCATGTCTAATGTGTGCAATTTGATGAGTTCAGACATATACATACATCCATGATGCCACCCCCACCCCCACAACTAGAATAAGAAATTCATCCACCCGTTGCAAATATTTATTTTCCATGTGCCCCATAAGTTTGTAGGTGTAGTATATTATTTTATTAATGGGCATGTGATATTTAGCCTCAACCATCAACTTGATGAAATCTAGGATCACTTGGGAGAGGGGCCTGTGGGAGATTGGCTTGGTTAGATTAATAAAGTGGGAAGACCTGCCTACTGTGGGTGACACATCCTCTAGGCTGGGATCCTTGACTACTAACAAAGGAGCAAGTGGGTTGAGCACAAGCTTCTGCTTCTTGACTCTATGGATGCAGTGGGACCTACTGCTTCAAGCTCCTGCACCTGGGGCTGACCTACTTGCCTATCCACCATAAGCTGCTTGAGTCAGGTATTTTATCTTAACAACAGGAAAGGTATTTAAGACAAGCTGCTATGGTTACCGTGGAAATAAAGGTTTCCACTTTGAGCTTTTGTCTCATTAATAAAAATAATTTGGAAACAGAGGGAAGCTTGGGGACAATTTTATTAGAGTTTTAGAGAAAACAAAAGGCCAGGCAAGCTTGAAGTTTTGGCCATTGCTGGAAGGAGAGAGGGAGAGAGAGAGAAGAAAGAGAGAGAGAGAGAGAGAGAGAGAGAGAGAGAGAGAGAAGAGAGAACGCCATACCTTTTGCAATGAAGGTTGGCAAGCAGCTGCATCCAGCAAATACAAACCCAAACCATAACTATCACATTATCACTCAGCTTATTGGAAGGATCAGATAAAATGACAAGAAGTGTTGGTGAGAATGTGTGAAATATTGAAAATGGGATTATCCTTACTTTATTGCAGGTATTCTGTGTGTGGGACCAAAACTCCAGAGGAACCGTTGGGACAGATAAAATCATATATTTATCAAAATCTTAGATAAGCTATTACCTCCTTACAAAATAAACCAAAGGTTCCAATACCATAAAGTTATAAAATTTACTGAGGTGGCAAATGAGTCCATACTGTTGGGATTTTGAATCCCAATATTATTTAGTTGATTCATGGGTTTGTGCACTATTTCATAATAAGTCATTTTGATTAAAGGAAATCTTATTGAATAATTAATATGAGCTCAAATTAAAATGCGTCTGCCTTGGTTATATGTCTGCTCCTTTCTATACTCATGCTCACTCCCTGAGGCTCTGAGGAGGCTCACCAATCTTTCCAGTTTACACTTGGGATAACTGGGTCACCAAGTTCTGGAGCTAAGGCAGAGGTCCTGGCCTTCACAGTCTCGCCTTTCAAAGGAGCAAACACCTAGCCACAGTCTGATCTTAATCAGAGGCTGCAAAGCTTGCAAAGAAGTATAAACAAATGAAGAGTTGGCAAGTTTGGTGGATCTCAAGTATGTCACACTCAGAAGGAAAGTGTTAACAGCAAGAGACATGCGATTAAAACCATGTTTGCTTTCTTAGTCCTGAGAGTCGTACCTATTTTACAACCACCAAGAAAAGTTTGGACCTGTGGTTTCTTTCCCCTTTCATAATTTCTCCCTAACAAACAAAGGAATCAGGAAAAGAACCTCGAACAGTACTGGGTTTTGAACTCAGGGCCTTATATGTTAGACAAGCTTTTGGCTACTTAGCTGTATCCCCCAACCCCTTTTATTTTTGCTATATGAGTGTGGACAACCATACAGGTTGCTTGCTCATTTTAACATTTGTAGGTGAGGAAGCCTTTGGCTCTTGGCCCTTCTTTTAAGCCTCTTCACAAGAGTATGAACAGGTCCCCAGGGCATCAGAAGGAACCTTCCTCGGTGTTTGTAAAAAATACTCTCTGACTCACACCTGCATTTTTAAACATCCATTTGTTCACCAAACAGGCTTTATTGAATTCTTACTGCACACGCACTGCTTCAGGCTGGAAATGCAACAGAGACTTAATCTCTAGCAAACCCTATTCTAGAGACTGAGAATATTAAATGAGAATTACTTAGATCATTAAATGTAGTCAGTGGATAGAAACACACAGAATACCGACTCCTACATGCAGCATGTGTATTTCCTCTCTATAGTTTTACCAGCCATTAGAGGAGTGTCCCCCTTTCTTAAGACCCCCTGTCAGAGCTGCAAAGGGAAACAAGACATGAGGCTTGGAGGTAGGAGCTTAGCTCTCAGGACATCCTAGGATACCTGTAGGAACTTGATCCTGGCTGGTAGACCCAATATGGCAGGGATGACATGTAAGCTGCTTTTAGTCATCTCTAATTCCAATATGATGTCGAATGATGCATTTCATGGCCCCAGTGTGGCCAAAGAAAACAGGAACAGCAAAACAGATAATTCCTCTTTAACCCAGATCATAACAAATTGAATCACTTCCTGACCGGAAGTGACTGCAGGAAGAGGATCAGTCAACACACTTAGCAACATTGTGTGATAATGGTGCAGTTGCTTTTACTTGTAAAATGGAGGGGCATTTAATTTGGCCTCTGAGAAGGAAGGGTACGCTGTAGTCAGTGTAGGGCATTATGCTTTTCTTGGGAAAATATGTGCATCTTCCCCCTCCCCTCTCCTGTGAGGCAGAGTGGAGGCCACTCACTCACCCACTCACGGGCATCATAGAAGGCTGTGTTGCAGTCATACTGTTCCTGATAAAGTAACTGTGAGTGCTGAGGTGTCTCTTTGGAACTCATATGATTGACTCTATGATTGACACTCTGAATCCAAATGCTCACTCCAGCTCAGATGTGTGATTTAAAGAGCATTAGCAAGCTTGTGTGTTTATCGAGAACCCTACAGAACCAAGGACCCCAAGTATTCATAGATCCACTTTTATTCACCATTATATCAGTCTTACATAATTTTTAGTTATGTGACAGAATGATGTTAGGCCCCCAGGTAGGATTATGCAGTAAACACACAGTAAGTATTCTTTTTGAGGGAGAAAATACTTGACTTAATGTGGACTAAAAGGGGGAAGGGAGTGGCTTTGAGAGTGGTACTTGCAGGCAAGATGAGGACCCCAATTTAAATCCCCAGAACCCATAAAGCCAGTCACAGTCACACACACACACACACACACACACACACACACACACACACCTATTATCTCAGTGTTTTTACTGTGATATTTGAGACAGAGACAGAATCCCTGGATGCATGTGGGCCAGCTAGCCTGACATGCACTTCAATAGACAACAAAAAAAAACCCATCTCAAACAAAGTAGAAGGCAAAGGCTGCATTTGTTCTTCGTCCTGCAAGTGGCCACACCAGCACACACAAATGCATGTGCACATGCATACTTGTGCACACACAGACTGCACTTATACAATGGTTTAAAACAATGAAACTAAAACAAAGAATGGGTTGTGAGTGGGATCATGTGTTCAAGGCCGACCTGTATTTTTTATCTCTAGAGCCAATATGACGTTATTCATTGTAATGAGTTCCAGGACAGACTAGGCTATAGCATGAGAGCCTGTGTCCAAAAACAAAAAAAGAAGGAAAAAAGAAATTAGGAAGGAAGGGAAGGAGGGAGGGAGGGAGGGAGAGAGGGAGGGAGGGGAAAGGAAGGAAGGAAAGGACCAACCAAATTCTCAAATCAAACTCAGATCAGCTTTTCTGAGAGGCCTGAGAAGGAAGTATCTGAGATCACCTGCCCTGCAGACATCCTGGGAGGTTGGTGATGTAAGGTCTGGATTCAGTGCAGTGGCTCACTGGAATGATGGAGAAATGCTACAATAGAAGCCACAGTACTGTCCTCCTCAGTGGGGCCAAAGACTCTCCCCTGGTGGTGGCTATGGCTTGCTGAGGCTCTGTAGTGGTGTTGGGCTGTTATTTCTGAAACTGGGCTCTCTAATTCTTCTGACTTCTCACCTTGCTTTCTCCACACAGATTCATGAGAGAGGCAGCTATTCTGCATACATTCTGGAAGTAGGTGTGAACTAGTCTAGGTGGGGTGAGAGCTGAACCACTTCCTACAGCCTTCCTTATTCATTTTCAGGTTCCAGGCCTGGAGAGAGGACCAGGAAGTTACTGACTGATGCTGGACCTCCAGAGCTCTCACAGACTCCTCTGCCTATCTCTGGGAGTGGATCCACTCTGATGGGAAGCACACAACTTTGTTACTGTCTCTCCTTCCAAAGTGGGAAAACCACGATAGGCAAGGGGGTAGTGCTTTCTGCTTCTATTGCAGGGCCCTTGGAATTCTACCTGGTGCTGGATTCCAAGATGTGTCACAGAACAAAATTATTTCTATGAGCAGAGTCAAATACAGGATTTCTGCTTCCTGAAGCTGTCTTCCGAACCAGGCACAAAAGAGAGAAAGCAATGTTGGGGGCGGGGAACTAGAAGGTTTCATTAGGAAAGAAACTCCAGAACTGTATGGCCTTAGTCAAGCAACTTATTCAGTTGTTCTGAACCTCAGGTTCCTCATCAGTAAAATGGGGACATGGATAATATTAAGTGAGGGGTAATGCATACAATAATTCAGAATAGTATTAACTACTTGGTCTTTGTTAGCTATTACTTTAAAAAAAAATAGTTTAAAATGACTCTAATACCTTCCTTAAAAGATGTATTTCCATAGCTACATATGACCATCTAAGATTTGATGGTCCCATGATTCATCCTGGTGAATCACGCCACTCAGCCCTGGCTCATCTGTCCAATTGTTCTCAAGAAGCCAACACCTTGGGATTTGAATTCCATTGTACATGAACAGAGGGTCCCAACCCACTCTTTGTGGGCAGGGATCCCCAACTGGCTCAGCTCACTTGGAGAAAACTCCACAGCATAGAAATGCATAGAATATCTCAATTCAAATGGTTGGAGGTCTTATAAAAGTATGCTTATCTAATATTTTTTGGGAGGGGCAATATTGAGACAGGGTTTTTCTGTATAGCCCTGGATATCCTGGAACTTGCTCTGTAGACCAGCCTGGCCAGATCTCACAGAGGTCTGCTTGCCTCTGCTTCTTGAGTGCCACCACAGCCCAGCACTTGTTTGATTTTTCCCCTAAATTATCTCCTTTCTTCTAAGAAACTCAAAGATTTGAGAAAATGAAGTCATGACAGGGGATATTGAACAATGTCCGAGGTAAAGGCAAAAGAGAGTCCCAGACAGGTCTGGAGCACTGTGCTTAACCCAAGGAGGTATCTGAATTAACAACAAAGCTGATTCCATTTTAAAAAGTTATGCCAAATTGAGGATCAGCCTCAGTGGGATACTGGGTAAGACCTTGTGTCGATAGCTCTGGGTGGAGACTGTTCTTAAGGAGCATACATGTAGCACAAATGCTCTCTTGTTTGAAAAGAATCTTCAAATGAATGATGCATCAGAGGCCCTGCTTTGTGTTGTCAGTGTCTACAGTAAATCTGTGTGAACACAGGCTTGACACAGGGAAGTGTGAGCTTCAGGGGAAATACTGAGCAGGCTCCATAGTATAAGTGATTGTGCTGCCACATTTGGAAAGCAACTGGCTTAGGCTGGAGCTATCGGATGTCTGAGTTCTGTGATCCAAAAAGTTTGATCCACATGGCTTCGATTCCATTGACTGCCTTGCTGATTTTAATTAGGTGGAATCACACTTTTTGATGAGTTATTCATTGATTGTTAAGCAAGGAAGATGGCCTGAAGCATCACTCAGTCCCCAAGAATTTCTCAAGTGCTCTTTTCTGGCTGTGAATACTGTCTTTCACATCCAGGAAAAACATGGAGGGCTTATTTAGGGAAAGCCATGCCTAGAAACTGTCAACTTTACATCACTATAAACTATAGAGATAGGAAAACAAACTGCTTTAATATGATTATATGCATTTTCTCTTTGGTATGTGCACATATAGATCTGTGTGTAATCAGGGAACCTCCACTCCCAGCCCAGTCCCTCATTAGACTGTCATGAAGGAGAAAGCCCAGGGGGAGAAGAAGGGATGGGGAGGAAAGGTGTGTGTGTACTTAGGCCAGCTGCCCTGCAGAAACACTCTTATGCATACTGACTTGGAAGGGTGCCTCTCTGCTAGGCTTTTCCCTCTTTCCCTGGGGTGCACAGCTTTCCAGTGATGAAGAGCTATTTCTAGCTCTCCGGTCCAACAATGAAAAGAGGGCAACCAATTGATATAAATGAAATTAAGGGGAAGGATGGGGTTGCCCTCAAGGTGTTCCATGGAGTTTAGGTGAAAGAGACAGAAGCCTCTAGGAGGTTCTAACCTGTGGGAAACAGAACTGTGACAAAGAGGGGCTTCTGGGCATTTCTGAAAAGGAATGGAAGGCAGAGCTGTGAAGACCAAAGTAGACTAAGTTTTAATGGATAAGAAGGGAGCCATCCAAAACCATCTTCTTGCTGGATCTCCAAAATTGACCCAGACACCATAATCATCTCTTCATTCCTCTTAGTCCAGCACACTTGGGGACCAATTTGCTCAAAATAGTTCAAATTTTATTCCATTACTCCCACAATTTAACAGCAACATTATCACGTTCTTTCTAAAAAGACTCTCTTCTGTGTACAGAAATGTATAACATCATTTATTTTTGAAATGTGGAAAGAATTGTGAAAGCCATTGGCTAGAGAGTATAAAGTGTCTTCTATGTTTAATAATATGGTACTTGTTCCTAAGTACATCACCCCCACAAACCAGATGCTGCAGTGGAAGTGAAACTAGAGGGGACCCAGTGTGCTACGGGTGGAAGAGTCACTTGGCAAAGTCCTGGGGAACAGCATGGACATATTATTGTACTGAGCTCATCTCCCAAATAAGTTCTTTCATGTGACCATAAAAAGGTCTGTTCAAGGACTTCAAGGATGCTCATTTGAGTGCTGTTTGTGGTTAAAGGTTGATAGTGGTGCTCACATTCAGTAACTAACCACATGGAGTGGGGCACATACAACCCACGAAGTACTATGCATCTGGTAACAGCAAGCTGTTGCAAATGAGATGCAGAGAAAAAAATGACCGAAGACACAAAGACAGCATATAGTAGAACATAGGGCATACAACAGCACTCAGGTAAATGAAAGGTTTCCTATACATAAACAATTTATAAATTTCCTAGGAATATACATAAACAAGACACATTGTATCAAACAGAATGATTGCCCTCTGGTAGGAAGGGGAGACAGAGGAGAGGATGAGGAACAGAGGTAACCACCAACAAATAATTCTCAGCCTTCTTTAGACCAGGATAGATAAGGTGTCATGGACTAAGAAATAGGGTCCATCTTTCTGAAGTCTTCTACAGAAAGATGAAAGGAAGGCACGGAGTGAGAGAAGAAGCTAGAAAGGAGAGATGAAACTCCTATCCTGGGATGGACATTCTCTGCCTACAAGCCCACCAGACTGTAGATCAAAGCTGTGAAACACACTCACATCTCCTAAGCAAGATACTTCTCAGATTTACAAATAGACTGCCAAACTTTAAGCTTAGGAATACTGAACCTAGAAAGGGGGAAACTTCAAAGGCAACAAGTACTGATGGATGGAAGAGAGGGGGAGAAGACGGTACTTGAGGACCATGCAAGAATAAGAAAAAGATTCTTGGTAATCCATCTGTGCACTGCCTCATCCCAGGAGAACCTGGCCTGACAGAAACAGAGAGGGAAGGAGGGAGAATGGGGAAGGGAGAGAGGAAAGGGGAGAGGGGAGGGAGGGAGGGGAGAGAGAGAGAGAGAGAGAGAGAGAGAGAGAGAGAGAGAGAGAGAGAGAGAACTTGCCCCTTCACACTTTGAGGGTGGTCCTTCATCTCCCCAAGCTTTAGCTGCATAGAATCATTGATACTCAGCTGTGTAGGGTATTTTAGGCATTCCTGCAAGGTGAGCTCCTGAGCCAAGTATCCAGTGACTTCATTCTGAAACTGTCCATGGACTCAGGACCTAGGATGTGTTGTAATGGATGGTTAAGCACACAGCAACATCTATGTCATTGGGTGAGTTCGGCCTTTGTACTAGAGTTTGAAGTTTATAATGAACACTAGAGTAACAGAGATATAATGAACAGGGTGATTCTCAGTGCTTGCACCTGACATTTCCTAACCAAGAACACTGGAGATCAAGGAGATTTCAGCTTTCCCCTTTGCTTGCTTGTCTTGCTTCCCAGATCTCAAGCTGAATTACTCTTCCTGTAAACACCAGTGCTAGGAGCGGGTGGAGCAGAGAGATTCCAATCTGAAGGATGGGAGCAATGAGAAAAGCAAACTCTCTGTTTCCAAGATTCTGTTTTTAGCTTATTATTTTGATGACTTTAGAAAGGGCAAAGACTAAAAATACTGACATATCAGTACATTCAATCTTAAATTGATTATTTTTCAAGGCTTTCCGTATCACACTAAGAATGAACTCAATTTCCATCTCAGAAACATCTGACAAAAGAAATTCATACTTTACATAGCATCTAATGACAAGAAAAAGAAAGCCTGCTCCATACATCAGAAAGAGAAGCGAAGCTCAAGGTTTTCTCGCCTTCCCCAGAAAACAGATCACCTTTTTAAAAATTGTTACTTTTATTTTTTGGCAGTCCAGTCACTACCCTTCCCAATCTGTTTCCCCACAGTTCCTCATCCTGTTCCTCCTCCCTCTTGTCCCCAAAAGGACTTTTAAAAGCTATTCCCTACGGTCTTTGAGTTCAGTGTTCTATCTGCTCAGTGTCATAATGAGGATGAATCTGTGATGTCACTTCAATATGGCAGAACAGTTAGCTCTCAAAGTAGGTAACCAACTGTGTTTATCATGCTTGTTGCACCTTCCTATGCACGAACTCAGTTCTGCCTCTCACAGTAAACGCAGTAAAACATTTGTTTTTAATTTTTTAAAAGTTACTTATAGAAGATGTTCTCCTCATCCCCAGCCTCCAAGTCCATTTCCAACGTTTGCTTCTAGGAGAGACCATTTGTTTATTATTGCCTCATTAATAGACCTTTGATTAGCAATTATTAATATGAAATGAAGTATTTATCCTCTCATCTGAGTAAAGAGAAAGACAAACTCACATAGTTTAGTTGTAATCTTTGGCCCTCTGCCACTTTGGTAGCTAAGGAAAAAAATGTGTACGTTAGACAACACACATTTGTTGCATTACAGTTGGGAGTATAACATCTGCATTTGTCTGTGTACTCAAGAAAATTATATATTGTTCACCTGGGTAGCAATTTGTGTTCTGGCAAATCTTTATTTGCTCTCAGGAGAACCTATTTAATATAATTACATTTAATTGATATTTGTGGTGGTGGATTAAGGAAAAAGGAACCGTCATTTAATATGCTTCAGGATTTTATGGGTCTTGTATTTCTTGGCTTGGTTTTCAAAATACATGTAACCACATTTTTAAAGTGAGGTCCGTAGATACATTCAGTCACTTATAAAAATGCTGTACCAACAAGGTTGGAATAAAGTCTCACATCTGTCTGTTGAAACAATGAAGGATTGAATCTTTATCTTCACAAATATTTTCTTAGATAATTGTGCGGTCTAAAAGTTTACATGACTGAAATATGTTGTTCGTGATTTATTTGGCTGGAGATTTGGCTCCCCTCCAGCCCCACAGGAGAAGCAGGGTCGGTTGGTTTCTAGAGCAATTAACACACTTCACTTTCTAGCTTCCTCGTGGTCTTGGCTGTGGGCTTGATGTTTTCCTTTCAGCTAATGCAGTAGAACTTTCCCTTTCTTTGTTGCCTGTCAATGTGAGACAGTTGGATTATTTAACTGGTGGCTCCAGGCAACGTCTGGGCTGCCATGTGCCCTGCGCCCTGTGCCAGGTCTACTTTGTATGTATGATGCTGTTTTGCTTCTATAGTTATCTGTCGGCCTTTAATTCATTTTAAAATAAGCAGCCCCAGAGAGCAATGCACCCACCAGTTAAACTAACAAATGGTTTCATTATGTATAAAATGTACTTGAGATCAGTTATGTTGACATATGTTAACATCACAGATTTTGGATATAGTTGAAGCTGAAGACAGAATTAGGTTCGGTCAGCAACTGAAATGATTGGTGGACTCATGTGTGAATAATTAATTTTGCTTGCAAAGAGATAAATACTTATTAATAACATGATAAAAGACTAGTTCCTCACCCTCAAGCTTCAAGGGGAGAATGCTCCAAAACAATGAGGGGATTCTAGTAAAGGCAAGGGTACTTTATATAATGAGCAGACTGTCCCCAAAGTCCTCTCTCTCTTAAGAATGATGTCGTCTTTATCAGGCCTATTTCTCTGAACAAAGCATCAGTTGTTCCTCCTTCTCTTTTCGCCCTCTGCAAACATGAAAGTGCACATGAGAGGCTTCCATCTCAGAGCTGAGCATTGTCGTACGTTCATCACTCTGCTCCTAAGATTCTATTAGCAAAAGTAAGCTAATGTAGGTTTCCCAAAAGGGACTGCTTCCTCTCAAGTGGGAAACCTTACGTCTCCTTTACTAGACCTGTAGACCACTTAAAATTGGAGAAAATCTAATAGAGGATACCTTTCAGCTGGTGCAGAGTTATAGAAACTGGTGTATCCAGACGACAAAATTCTACTCAGCAATAAAAAACTAAGGAACCATATATGCAACTACGTGGATAAATCTTAACTGTATTTTGTTAAGTAGAAGAAGCCAGACACAAATGGCTACTTATTGCTATATTTTATTTGTGTGTTTTCTGGAAAGGATGAAGCAATAAGGCAGAAAAGCAGTAGACACCAAGTATTGGTACAAGGGATTTTCTTAATAATAGGAACTTTCCATGTGTTCTTTATAGTTACAATGTGTATGTGTTTGTTAAAACTCAGAGAATTATACACCAAAAGAATGGAAAAAAAGTTAATGAAACAATAGTTCTGGAGCTAAGCATTCTCACCTATTCCATAAGGAAGAACTATCAGTCAGATCCCTGCACAGGAAGATACTGAGACTATGATCAAAATGCTGAAGGTATAGTTCCCTCACCTCTCTGGACTTGAGGCCCCATCTCTGTAGAATAAAGCAATGCACAGGTAATATTTGTGATCCCTTCCCACTTTAAGTGGACTTTGAATCTTACTTATTTTCTAACTGCTTTCAATGTTATGTACATGTATCTCTAGTTTCATGTAGTCTCTGCATATAATCTAGAGTACAGCTCTTTGTTCTCTTTGTTCTTTGTTTTGGGTACAGCCAAAATTTCCTAAGCTGTGTTCATGAAGCATTAATATCACTACATATTAAATTACTTAGTGTTTTTCCATCTCATGCCATGAAGATTCCTAAACCCAGAGAAGTCAAATGACCTGCCTGAAGTCACATAGTGGCACAGTGTCTGAAGTGAGATGCTTTCTGATAACCATCTGCACTGTAATCACAGTTGCTTCTTAGGATTGAGTTAGATCCCCATAAACCAAGTGAAAGTTGAAGATATTGCTAAGTTGAAATTGCTTTGATTATACCTAGCCTTGCATATATCAGGGTCATCAGCTGACTGACCTTAAAAGTGTTCAGAACGCTTGCATTATCCCAAAGTTACAGAAAACCATCTATCAGAAATCCTACTTTATAAGTTAGTGTCCTAATTTGTTTTCTATTGTTGCGATAAAGACCATTACAAAAGCAACTTGCAGAGAAAAGGGTTTGTTTCCTTTCAGAGCTTATAGTTTATCACAAGGGGAAATCAGAGCTGGAACTGAAGACAGGAACCTAAAGATAAGAACTGAAGCAGATGTCATGAAGAAATGCTGCTCATAGGATTGCTCCTCATGGCTTGCTCAGCCTGCTTTCTCATAGAACACAGGACCACCAGCCCAGGGGTGGCACCACCCACAGTGGGCGGGCCCTACCACAGCACCTTGATTTGTAAGAGCATTTTTAAAACCTTACAGGTACTTTACACATATATTATGACTTCCAGCTTTGTGCTTTTATGAGACTACTATGTGTACGAACATGGATATCTCTATGACTCTATGTGTTTCTACTCTTTTTCTTTGGATCTTTTTCTTCTGTTTGTTTTGCCCTATATTCTGTTTTGTTGTTATCTTATTTTATTTTATTGTTATTCTTTAGATGTCTGTTTTCTAACAAGAGACAGGAAGGGTGTGGATTCGGGTGTGTGGGGAGGTAAGGAGGATCTAAAGGGAGCTGGAGGAAGGGAACCTTAATTTGGATATGTTGTATGTAAAAATCTATTTCCAGTAAAAGAAAAAAATAGAAAAAGAGTTTTTTAAAAAGAGAAAAGGAATAAAATAAGCTGCCCCTCCGCTTGCTTATGGGCCAGTGTGAAGAATTTTTTTCTCCAGTGGAGGCTTCTTTTTTTCCAGATGACCCTAGCTTGTTTCAAGATGAGGAAAACTAACCAGCACTGTATGTCCTGAAAAAGCTATGTACTTTTTAATGCCATACTGGACAGTCATATAAATTTCTTTTCCCATCATCAACAATCTCAGCCCAACCATTGAAGGACATTGGGCAATGTCACTTGGCAAACAAGTGATACTAAAAGTGGAATCTGTTGGCTCTCAGTATTTTTTTGAGAATTTTTATGGAGACATAGAGAGTGCAAAGGGAAGGGGCTCAAAACACACACATACACACACACACACATACACACACACACATGCACAGACACAAACACATACACACATGTAGTTGTGGGGGAGTGATAGACAGGGAGTGAGAGAGCGAGCTGTTTGCATTTGAGACAATGGGAAGATTCTTCCTCACTGGTGGGAAAAGCTTCATTTTTGGAGACCTGACTAGTTCCTGATAATGGTTTCCCTTCCATGACTATGTCTTCACTGTGAAATCAATGGCCAGGAAATTAAGACAATGCCAAAGAGTTACTGACAATTCCCTGGTGAGATGCCATGTTCTTGAATCTGTGCAATGAGGTAGATCTCCATGTGAGAATCCTGGGCTGCCTTGTCATTTTTCATTAAGCCATCAATTTGTTGGCCCGAGATGACAGGCACATGACATATCCAAATAATTTTTCTGTCAAATATATTCAGACAAAGAGCAGAAATGAGGTACAAGAAAGTGAGGCTGGGAGAAGCAGCATTCCTCCTGTTAGATGGAAGAGAACATGTTTTCTCTGTTTTGAATTTAAAGATCTGAAATTGTGGCTCTTCCCTCTGGAGGCTGAGAAGTTCTCAGGCTTGAAATGATGCTATTTAATGTAAAGAAGAAGCAGGTGGCCAAAGAACACAATCAAAGCCTCCAGAAGCCAAGTGATTTGTGGTCTTGTAGGCGTGAGAGAGTGTCTCTGTGTCTGGAATGTTAGGTACTCACTTCTGCTCTCAGTGCCCCAAGCAATCCATCCAAGGCATTAGTGTCATCTGACAGGGGAGAAATGGCAGGGGCCTAGAAATGTGTGAGTCGCTAGAAGTTAGACAGAGCTTGGTGGTGCATCAGCAAAAATGAACGTGACAATGCTGTGTGGACTGAGCAGGGCTGGATTTGTCTCTGGAAAGAGCTCAAGTCTTTGAAGAATCTGCTCTGTTTACCTTTCCTTCCCTCCTCACTCTCCTTCCCTCCCCCTTCTCTTTCTTGCTCTACCCTTCCTTCTCTTCTCTCCTCTTCTCGCCATTTCTCTCTTCTTCTCTCTTCCTACCTTACCCCTCTATCCTTCTTCAGCATTTAATCTCTCTCCTCTCTCTCTCTCTCCATCCCTCTCCTTTCTTTCTTTCTTTCTTTCTTTCTTTCTTTCTTTCTTTCTTTCTTTCTTCCTTCTCAGACCCAAGGATACACCCCAGGGTTCCTTTTGCATCCCAGGGAGCCACCTTTTCATCTAGCTCCACCACTCTACTTGTTCAGGTCAAATCATCCTGGAGAAGTTGTCTTAGTCATCTCTAAGCCTCAGAATCTTCATGTACAAAATGAAAAAGGTGAAAAGTTCCTGTCTTCCAGAACTGCTGTGAAAACGTAGACAGGTTTATTGTGGGCACCTTCTAGGTGTCAGACACAGTAAGAAGCATCAGCCACTGCTGGGAGACACCAGACCTCATCCCATGGCTATGAAGACCCTAGAGGTCATTGCTGCATCACAGAGGTTTCTACAGTTAGTCTTATCTGTTGGATTGTGTGCACATATTCAAATCTTATGTCTGAAGAGTAGTTTCTGGACACAAGTAAGAACAAAGATGCCTTTTCAGCTTCTGATTCAGAGGTTAGCATTTCAAAGGATGATGAATGCCCACCCACAGCTACTGGCCTATCTGTTGGGAACCTGTCTGAACCACATTTAATTCTTAGTAAACACTATTAATTCTTAGTAAACACTATCCAGTAAATATCTCCATTTGTAGCTGTTGAAACCAGACTTACAGAGATTTAGTAACTTAACCAGTTTCATACTATTGCTAATTCCACAATTACCTTAAATGGGTTGCTTGGATGGGAGTTGTGTTGTTGTGCACAGAATGCATGTGCAGAACCATACATCTCTTAGCGGAACCAAGAAACAAGTTGTCACCTGGTACTCCAGCATCTGCAGAGCTTTAGTGGAAGTAAAACCTGAGGTGTCTGAAGAGGGAGTCAGTACAAACGCAGCATAGTCTATAAAATGCACAATTTATTTCTATATATTCATTTGCATCTGGTGCACACACAGCTGTTAAATATATTCCCCGAGCACAGAAACATGACCCATTTCCATAATTTTTGAATTATAGAAATATTTAGTAAAACTGAAAATATAGCAAGCTTTTAGAAGCCCTTATACTGATTGAAGGGCCCTGACAACTTCTCCTAGCTCACAGTCATGGGAAACAGATGTGCAGATCTCCTTAAGGGAGCAGAGATGTGAGACCATCGAGGGGACCAGAGAGAGAGACAGATGCCTTCTCTGAGATTTCAGAGATCTCCATTGCAGAGATGGAGGGACTGACTTCCAATTCAATTGAAGTCATCAATAGGGCCCCGTGTGGGGTAGGCAGCCCCGACAACATGCTCTTCCCCTTCAAACCCTGACAGATGCAGCTGGGCCTTGCTCAGAAAGCATCTTCCCTGCACAGGGCCAGGACAGGACAGGGATGCTTCCAGGATCAGCATTCAGGAATGTGACTCTTTTTTTCAGCAAGCTTTCTGTACTGTGTCACATTTGTGAAAAGAAACACATTTTCCTAATTTGTTGTCTTTGTAAAAAAGACAGGCAAAATGACAAAGAGAAAGACCACATCCACATGGTATAGTCAGAAGCCAGAAGGTTTGTTTGAGACTTGGGCCCACCATGGGCTGGCTGCGGAGACCTCAGGCATGTAGGACTTTATTATCCTGAGCTCTGCCTACCACATGGGATTGCACTAGATTAATCGAATCTCAAAGCAAAGCACAACTGTGATGGGCTATTCATAAATGGAAATGTATCTTGCCACAATTTGACTATGGTTTGAAACACAATTTCTCTTAAAAATTCAAGTTATCCAGCAAACATGCAGAAAACACGAAGTAGTTCAAAATACTGATTACCAGAAAGATAGGCGATCCTGGGTCATGCACAGTAAAAGTGACCTAGGGGAGTCACAATCTTCTTTTACTCCATTTTCAAGTATCCATAGGAAACCAGTGTGAGCATTTTCGAAGGAGTGGGCCCACGTGCAAGGGAAGGGAAGCAACAGGATTGAAACTGAGGCTGGAAAGCAACAATTGAGCAGCAGAAGCTTAGAGCTACATGAACAAGAGCAGGCACAGGATAAACCTGGGAATGTACGAAACCTGTTTTGCAGAGACCTCCAGAGCCTTAAGAACTGGTGGCACATGGCTCTGGGTATGAGGTTGAGAACCCTCAAAATATGGAGGGTTGATTGTTTTGTTATTTAAAATCGATCGACCTTCATCTCTTTTCATGGGTTAAGGCACATGTTTTATCATGAGTCTAACCAGTTCCAGATGTAAAACCTACAGAAACTAACTTTAGAGGTTCCCCAAATAAATGACTCGGCTCCATCCATTTCACCAGTATTGACTGGAGATTGAAGGTCTTATGCATGTTAATATGCCTATATGGTACTAGACATTTTGGTAATGAGGCAGTGTGTGTGTGTATGTGTGTGTGTGTGGGGGGGTGGGTTGTGGTGTGTGTGTGAGCGGGTTGAGAATAAAAGAAAGAATAGTCCAAAAAAGGCAAGAGAAAGGAAGAAAAGAAAGAGAAATTCTTATGCTACCTGGCGTTTACATTCAAGAAAAGTGAAATAGACCGTTAAAACTGTGTAGTAGATGTCAAGATTGAAAGAAGCACATGTGTATGGTATGAACTTGAAGATTAGAGTGGTAATATAACTATTTAGCAAAATAACAATAGCAGGTTTTACCCTAGGGCTATGACCTCTATAGCCATGAGTTGTTGGCCAGGATTATAATACCAGGCATGAAATTCTCTCTTCTGGACTATCTCTCAAATCTGATCAGAATGCATCATCAGGCACACTTTACCATGTAGATTGGTACTGCAGCATTCAGGACACAGTGCTAGAAATGACCACTTATATCTTTTCTCTCAGCAGCTTCATACCACCATCTGATACTGTGGAGCCAGTTACTGTGGAGGAAGTTTCCTGGTTAGTTGGAGGTTGTTTTTTTTCTGTGTTCTATAGCCAATGTGTGGTGTCTTCAGCAATAGGATCTCAGCATGTAATTATCCTGGTTACCAAGAACGATGACAATAGCCTCCATACCCCTGAGGCCTCCCTAAGCAAGGATTTGTAGATTGAAATCCAATGCTTTTCACTGATTTGCTTTAATTGAGTCTTCTGGAAGCAGCATTGTTCACCAATGCAAAAGAATGCATAAACTAGATCACTAACCATGGCTTCCTTTAAAGCTTTTTCATGCAGCCTAGTTGTGGCTAACCTAGCCACTGCCTCCTCTCCCTAGTTTTCACATCATCCCTTAACTTCAGGTCTCTCCTCATCTTTCCTCTCACCAGTAGCCTGCCAGTCCTCCAGCTGTACCTTTTAATTGGTTCATGAGTTAGTAGGCTTCTCCGTGACTTCTCATACACCCTTCCTTTGAGTTAGCCCCACCCCCAACTCCCTATTTCCTCTGTACTCCCACGCCGCTCCCAGCTTAAGCCTTTCTACCCTAGTGTTCCAACCCCCCTCAGTTACAATCTATGATCTTTGATCTATTAAGGCACTCCAGCCAAAGGCCCCTTTCTACTCGTCTGCTCCTAGTCGTACACATAGGACAAGAGATTTGAATCTCGTCTCTGCATATGTGAGACGAAGTGCAGTTTGTCTTTCTGAGCCCAAGTTACCCCACTAAATATAGTATTTTTCCCGTTCTACCCATTTACCTGCAAATTGTGTGATTTCGTTTTTGTTTTTTTGTTGTTTTTTTATAATCTAGTATTATTCGATTTTATATATATGTACCACATGTTTCTATGCATCCATCTGTTGATGGAAAATTAAGTTGGTTCCATAGCCTAGCTTTTATAAACAGGATGGCTATGAACAGGATATGCAAATATCTCTGTAGCAGGTTATAAGGTCTATAAAGAGGACAACCTTCTCAACTGTCACTAAGGCTCAGGGAGCAACAAAGAAAAGGAAGCAGAAAGATGTAAGATCTGCAGGATGGTAAGAGTACTGTGAAGCGCCGTCTTCTGGACTTGGCATGGCAGACACCCATGAACTCACAGCAGCTATGGCTATAGCACGGAACGATAAGATCAATCTAACAAACATTTTACAATAGCCGCGGGAGGTCTCCAGGGTCCACCCCTTATTGAGGACAGTTGATGGCTGCTAGTAAAGGGAAGATCATTCCTTTTGGAGTCTTGGCTAATTTCCCGTGTTCCAGTGGTTGACTGCACACCCATTCACAAATAGGCAAAAATAACTGGGCTTAGTGGGCTATTAAAAACCAACCAACCAACCAACCAACCAACCAGACATGAAGTTGAGAATGGCCCATGTTGGAGGATACTTAGGAGAAGTTCATAGGGAAATAAGAATGGTGGTGGATATGATCATGTTTTGTTGTCTAAGTGTCCAAAGTCCTCAAGAATAAAGGAAATTAATATAAAATGTAGTGAATACAATACCCTAACCCTAACCCTAACACTGAATACAATACATGGTGATAAGTGCTGTGGAGAAAAGTAATTCAAGGGAGGGAGAGTAAGTACACAGGTTGGGAAGAGAATTGAACAGTTCAATAAGGTGATCAGGCAGGTGCTCCTTGAAGAGAGTGATTGGATGAAGGCCATAGCTGGTGCAGGGATAGCGCTGTGCCCTGGGATGGGGGCCAATTAGAACAGCCAGGAAAATGGCTGCACTGTCCACCATGTACTGGGGAGCCAGAGGCTACTGTGGTAGGAGAGGAGTGACTAAAAGGTCAGGGAAGTCTGGAGAGCCCAAAGAGGCCGTGGGGTCTATTAGTCAAGAAGAGGACACAGAGATGGACACCTCTCGTCTCCAAAATAACATGGATGTGTTACTTTCGTGGCCAAAAGGCCTGCGCAGATAAGCTTGAGGTTCTTGAGATGAGTGATTATCTTGACCTATCAGAGTGGCTCCAATATAATTGTCATTAGAAAAGAAAGGGAGAGGTGAGGACATCCATGACGGAGAGGGTTTAGATGGAAATAGCTCAGTGGCAATGGCATCAGAAGTGACTGGTAGCCAGAGAATGCATAGCTTCCGGTGGAAGCAAGGAGACAGAGTCCTCCTACCGAGTTCAGCCAGCTCTGTGGATGCCTTGGCATTATGAGTCCTGACCTTCATAATGGAAAGTGGATGTGTTGTTCAGCCACCAAGTTTACAGCTTTTTATTAAAGAACAAAACAACAAAACAAACAAACAAACAAAAACAGAAGAAACTGGCATAAGATGAAATGGGGTGGACCTGGCCTGGCCACTGATATAGTTAAAGGAGAACTCTTAAAAAAACCTTATTTTAAGAAGTATAAAAATGCCGATTTTTAACACTCATTCGAAGTATCACTTTTTGTTTTGAACATATATCTTTTAAATATTACTTAATATGAAACAATTTTTATATCTTGTTCAAAGCTTTCAGGTCCCTTTTAGTATGTAAGAATCTGTTTCTTATAAACATTTTATCCAGACATGACTGGATGTCTTAAAGAGATGCCGATGTGTTTACCCTTCCCATGGTTCCTTAAGGCTGCTCAGGACAGCATCATTTTCGGCCTTAGCCTTATTTATAGTAGAGGTTACTAAAGGCCAGAGCTGTAGACATTTCCTGATAGGTATAACACCTGGGGCAGGGGTTGAGGGTGGCAGAAGTGTGGATGAAGAGAAGAGCTGCAGAAAGTTCTGATGATTCACACAAAGACAGGGAGATCCTTGAAGACCACAGAAATGAAAGCCTAGGGTAGTGCTCCAGTTTGTGGTCCCCTCTATGGCTCGTATGTGGAAATTAAACCTTAGATTCATATGGGAATATTAGAGGTGAGGCTTATGGGAGTTTATTAGGGTTGGGTGATACTATGATGGTGGAGTCCTGTGATCCCATTAGTGGCTTTGCAATATGTGGAAGCACCCCAGCCTGCTCCATATCGTTATCATGTGATGTAGCAAGAAGCCTTCATGAGCAGAGGGTGGTTCTGCACATTTAGACTTCCCCATCCTCAGAAATGTGAGCTAAATAAATCTTTATAACTCACCCTGACTATGATCTTAACTAATAGAAATGAAGAACAGACTAAGACAGTGTCTGCCCGTCACTTTTCATAGTCACCCGAGAAAATAACTGAAAGGGGGAAAGATTTATCTTAGATTCATCTGTGGTCACATGTCTCTCTTACTTCTGGGCCTGTATGTGGGGAGGTAAATATCATGAAGGAAGCATGCACCAGGGCAAACTGACTTACCTCTTGGCAGACATGAGCAGAGAAGACAGTAAGAGACCAGGGTCAAGATGTATCCTCTAGAGTAGTGTTTCTCAACCTTCCTACTGCTATGATTCCTTAATATAGTTCCTCATGTTGTAGTGACCCCCAAAGGAGTCATGACCCACAGGTTGGAATCACTTCTCTAAAGGCACATCCCCATGGCCTACTTCTTCGAGCCAGGCTCCACCCCTTACTCTTTGATGATGAGCAGACTGATAAAGAAAGTCAGCATGTTCCTGATTGACTCAATCTCATCACCACCTGGGGACTAAGTCTTCAACACAGCTCTTCCCATTCAAACTACAAGGTAGTTATCATTCATTCAATCATATTTATCATTTATTTATGACTTCACTCAGACTCATGTTGCTGATCTTGCTTTATACAATGCACAGGGAAGAAAGAGACAGCGTTTTTTACTCTCCGTTCTTTGATGTGGCAGCAACAGGATGGCCTCCCACCTCATGAGGATGGAGGTCAGTGCTCGGCAGGACTATGGGAGGGATAGCTTCCTACAGACTAGAAGAGACAAGCATGGTTGTGCTTCCCATGCTCAGTGTCTTTTTAGATGAGGGGCTTTTATTGGATACAGATGGTCTACAGGACCCACATGGGTCCAGAGAGCAGACCTGGGGAGAATGTCATTCATACTGTCCCAGAAGTCATCCAGAGCAGCGACAATGGCAGAGGAGGACTGTCCTCACCCTCTTCCCTCAGAGATGGCCATGGGTTTAAGAGGGGATCTTTTGTTCCTAGCGCCACAACATCTAGTATTCTCATACTTTTCTAGGGGAGGTTTTGACACTCACGACAGTTCTGTCTCACTTAGAGAAGCCATGTTCAAGAGAGTTGGCCTCCGGACAGTTGTGATGTTGTGTGATGTAATGGTGAGAGGCGTGGTTGGACACCGAGTCCCATCTCTAACTCAGTTATGAACAGGACATAAGGCTTGCTTATGTCTGTGGCCTCGGTTCTCTGCCTTTACAGTGAGAGATAGAGACATAAACAAAACCTTAAGTGGAAGACTTGTGCTGCATCTATTTTTCCCTCAGTTCACTCTCAAACTAAAGCAAAGTGAAGCACACAAATAAAAGCATCAACCAACCCAAGAAGAGGCAAGTTAAATGACTTTAACTCTGTAGAGTTATCCTGGAAGTGCTACAAGGTAAACACCAAAAAAAAAAAAAAAAAAGGCTTAGAAAAATGTATCATGCTGTAGGGTAGCTACTAATGTCCACTAAATCCAGTATATTGTAGTAGTACTTCTTTATTTTTTAATTTTGAGAACTGGTCTCACCATGCAGCTCTTGTTGGGCTGGAATTCATTCTATAGACCAAGCTAGTCTCGAACTCAGAGATTCACTTGCCTTCATCTCCTGTGTGTCAAGTTTAAAGAGGTATGCCACTCTTGGCTATATTTTCTTCTTCTTTTACTTTTCTTTTACTTCTTCCTTTTTCTGAGTGTGTGTGTGTTTGTGTGTGTGTGTACAACATTTAGGAGTCACTGCTGGGGATTGAACAGAAGCCATAAATCTTGGCAGTGAGCACCCCCTATCCCCTGAGCCATCTGGTAGGTCTCAGTATATTATTGTACTTCTGATGGTCTCTGAGTACACAGTATGGCTGTGAAGACAGGGTGAGCCTTTTCATAACTCCTGTATGATTGAAGGGGTTTATTACAATAGCAAAAGGAGCTCCTGTGTTAGAGCCATCTACCAGAAACAGAAACAAAGAGGAAACATATGTAATAATATATGTAATAAGGACTTGATGTTTTTAAGCATAGCTTTGATTTTTAAAGATAACATTTTAAAATGTATTTTGGTTATTGAGTTTGGGGCCATCCCTTAAATTTGACCTGAGACCAAGTGGCTTATTGATCTCTGTCTTGTGCCCACCCTTTTCAGACTTTCCTCTTTGGAGCCTTGAAGTCTTGGGTGAGATGAGTGCTTACAAGGCCTTCCGAATAGATTAAGACTTACACTACATCACTATTAGGGGGATACCGGTTTACAAGCCTGTACTTATCAGTGGACTTGTTTCCATGATGAATGATGTTTAACTGGGTCCATAAGAAGCAATCAAGGGATTGAGACCTTTAGAAAGGAAGACAAGGAGGGGTCTTTAGCGGCATGCTTAGGGGCTTATGGTCTCCATATTCACCTGCTAGAGGTGACTCAGTTTAGCAGGAAATGGGCCCCAGCCCCAGTTCAACTAGAACCTTAGGGAGAAATCTCTGGGCCTTAATTTATACAATTAGAAGATATTTGGCTAGCTATTACTAGTTTTGATTTTTTCTGGGATATTAAATACTTATGACTTGATCCTATTTTTCACAAAGATAGATGTACACTGTCCTTCTTTGAAAGTTACACTTAAAAGTGTCCATCTGGGCTTGCTGGCACAGGCTTGCAATCTAGTTACTCAAGAGACTTGTAGGCAGTAGAGATGTAAGTTCAAGGCCTATTTGAGCTATAGAGTAAGCTCCAGATCAACTCGGGCAGCTCAGTGATTGCCTGTCTCAAAATCAAAGTCAAGAAACAAAGGATGGAGCCAAGTGGTTAGTATGGGCAATGGCTAAAGTTCTATTCCCTGCATTAAAGGAAAAAAAGTTCAAAACCCTCTTTATAAAGGAGAGTAAATTTGGAAAAGTAAGATGATGGAAATTGCTCATTATCATGAGTATAAGGGAAAATCGTTTCTGATGTCTTGGTATATCTGGCCAAGAAATGCGAGTACACACACACACACACACACACACTCGCACAAACACACACACACTCGCACATGTGTACACAGACACACACTTGCACACACACAC
>JADRCH010000009.1:7141849-7195077 GCA_019843965.1 Rhynchomys soricoides
CATCACCACCACCACCATCACCACCTCCACCGCCACCGCCACCACCACCACCATCACCACCACCATCACCACCACCACCACCACCACCTCCACCACCATCACCACCACCACCACCACTACTACTATTTGCTGTTGCTCTTGTTGTTATTTTCTGCACTGTCTGGCCTCTTTCCACTTTCTTCTTTCTTGCTGGTCATTGTGCATCTCCTTTGTCTCACCATAACACATGTAAATATGGGGGTGAAACTATTTTTATCAACAATGGGAATATGGCTCATATCATTTATGTTAACATTTAGAAATACAGTCAGTTTCATCAACATTATTTGACAAGGATCATTAAAGTTGGAATCTGTGGCTGTGGCTAACTCAGATAATTTACTTAAAGTGATAATTTACTTTACTGCAGCAGAAGTAGTCACCAGGAAAAGGTGTTGGTTAGCGAGACCTCAACCCTTTCCTTCTACTAAGCAAGGCCCCAGGAAACAAGTATTTGGGCCGTGAGAGTTCCATTGTAGCCTGCCTTAGAACTGATGAGAGTTCCATTGTAGCCTGCCTTAGAACTGTGTTTCCATTATAGATTCCCATAAATGGGCACTGGCAGCTCAGATTTTAAGTAACTCTATGATTTTGGAGGCCAATGAGATGGCTCAGGGGAATACGGTGCTTGGTGCTGAGCTTGATGATTTACATTTGATCCCTGGGACCTACATAGTAGAAGGAGAGAATCAACTCCAAGTTGTTCTCTGACCTCCACATGCGGACCTCAGTATGCACACCTTTCCCTCCCCAACACACGCTAAACAGATACAAGTAAAAGTGAACACCACCAGCATTTTAAAGGCATCTGAGCATCCACGTTTTATCTGTTTTCATGTACAGGTATAGAAACATTATTATTAATGCCATTCACCAAAAGTGAGATATCTCAGAGTCCCTTATCTTGAGTATTTCTGGAACTCCCCTCCCATAGGTGATAATAAGAGTTTCTATATGGGTCCTGGTGTAATGTATAACCACAGCAGCTGGTCACCACCCCACCTTGTCCAGATCCTTATGTTTCTACAGATGGGACTCTTAAACTCTAGAATTTCCCTATGGTTTTCTGGAAGGGCAGACTTGGAGAAGCTCACCTTCCTGGTGAGTAAGAGGCTATTCCCATGTGAGGCTCAGCCAGAGTTTGATGGCTCAGATCCACCTTCAGATGTGCTTGAAGCACCAGGCTTCAAATTGTCTTCATTCGCTGCAGCTGCAATTACATAGAACTGTAATCCTGACATATTTTATCTCTCAGTTCTGGAGAAGTTCCAGGTCAAAGCTATGGCAGAGGTGGTCCCTTTGAAGATAGTCAAGGAGGACTCTGCTCAAAGTCAGTCAAGGAGGACCCTGCTCTGTGCCTCTCCCCTGCCTTCTGAAGGGTGCTTACAACCATCTGTAATACCTCATGCTGGTGCCTGCCTTCTCAGCATGACATTCTGGCCCGTGTCCCAATGTCACTGACCACAGGGAAACCACTAAGATAGACAAGAACCTACACAACTACAGATAACCTCATCTTCAGTAATGATATCTGTAGTGATTCTGCCAAGATGACACACCATCACAGTTAAGATGTCAGCATATGAATGTTGATGGCAAGACATAAACTAACCCTTAATATTTCTTTACAGATGATCAGGGGAAAGTAATTAGTGATTCCATTGTACATCAAACATTCTTTTAAAGAACAAAGAAATAGTCACTTTTCTTAGTTGGGTGTGGTGGCAGAGACCTATCATTCATGGTACTACTGACAGTTTGAGACAGTCTGGGATGTATAGCAAGAATTCATATCAAACAAATGAACAAACAAAATCAGAACAACAATGCAAATCAAAAAGAAAAAAAAGATTGTGTTTTCCTTTCTTGATTCTAGTCCCCTGCTTCCTTAGCTGCTTGTAGCAGACTGGAGAGTTCATCTCTTATCTTCAGGCAGCAGGATAAGGAGAGAGGGTCAGGCATTAAAAATAAGAATTGAGGGCAGGTGCTGCATACTGTACCATCCACACCACCAGTATCCAGTTAATAACTTGGTCTTAAATACTAGTGGAATTAGTTGGATTGTTGTTTTTCAAGCCATTTTACAGGATTTACAGGAAGCATGTTACTGCCATACAAGAACTTATTTGAGGGTTTTCTTGGGAGGAAAATCTGCAGTCACTGTGGTGAGGTATAAAGAAACCAGACATATTCCTGATTGGAGGTGAGGACAGAGCCAGAACTGGCATCTTTTTCTCCCTCCATTCTCCAGTTGCTTCATCATACCAGGGAGAATCCTAAGCACCCTTGTAAGTGGAGAAAGATCTTCCAGCATCACTTTACCAAAGCCTGAGATGCTGGTTTACAAGACAAAACACAGACCCAGGGCCCAGGGCTATGCTACCAGGCGGAGAGTCATGGAGCTCTCCAATGGAGAGAAGTAGAGATGCCAGAGGAGCGAAGGCTTCAATTAAGTCATTAAAAGAGACTGGGAATTTGTGACTGGTGGAGCAAAGGGAGGCTGCAGCTGGATGGCGCTCTTATGGAGGACTGTTTCCTCCTGGGTTGCTCTTCCGCAGGCAGATCTTTCTCTGCCCCCAGTCCTGTCTTTCTTTTCCCTTTGGGTTTAATTGTATCAACAACCCCCGTGCTGGCCCTACCCCACCCCCTACAGTATTCCTAACATCACCCCCGTTCCGTGCAGCACCCCTAACATCTCTTTACAAAGTATCTCTTCCTTAAATTCTGCATCCACCTGACTGCTGACTTCCAGTTGCTGCCTGTGTTAAGCTCTTGTCTTCCAGGGAGGTTCACATTTCTAGAAGGCAGAGATTAAACTGAAATTATCCTTAAATCTGCATAGAGCTGGATGCAAAAGCCGACGGGAAGTTCTTTATGAACAGTAGAGCCAGGAAATGGAAAGGGACAGGAATATGACAAGAGAAGAGCCACTCAAAGGTAAAAGGGGAAGAGAACCATATTGGAAGGAGGGAGCATGGTAAAACACAGGAATCGGGGCCCAACTTTAAGAATGGTTTTGACCTTCAGCTAAAGACAAAATAGCTGGGAAACATGGGACACAGGGATGTCGTCCTCTTAGGTGCTGCACACGTGGATCTTTATTTACTGGCCTCTTGCCTTGAAAACAAATGTTACGATTTATTTATTTATAAAATTGAGAAATTTGCACAATATACTTTGAGCATATTCTTTCTCCTTTCTCTAACCAGCTAATTTCATGTTCTTCCTTCCTCTGAAAAAACATCCACAAAAATCATAGGGTCTGATCTGTGTTGGCTCCTGAGTGTGAGGGCTGCCCTGGAGTGCTATTAATATACCCAGAGTCACTCTGTTGAAGAAAACAAATTGCCCCTCTCCCAATAGCTATCAGCTGCAATTAGCTTCTTGACTTGGGTTGGGATTTTGTCCCCTACTTGGTACAGCTTTTTTTGTTCTGAAAAAAAAAAAAATTAATCTATGGCTATCATATAATGCTGCAAGAGTAACTTGGGCTCAGAACCTCCACTGAGAAAAGGCGATTCTGTGGTATTAAAGGTCAATCTCAGCAAAGAGAGCCACCCTTCCCAGGACAGGAACCATAGCCCTTGAGCTCCTACTGTATGCAGATGATCTAGGGATTCCAGAAGAGAGAGGAAAGTCCCAACCGTTAGAGGGGAGGCACTGTCGCATTATCCAGAGTCCAAGGAACAGACCAAGGAGGTATTTATGGAATGGAGTTGTATCTACCCAAGTGGGGGGATCAGGAAGACCAGGGAGGTATTATCAGCCAAAAAAGTGCCGAGTGTGGCCAAGAATAGCCAAGTGGGATGATTCAGGAGGACTGGCTAGATTTTGAGCCACATTTGTGGTAAAGACATTCTCTCAGGTAGCTTGGAAAATCTATTAGAAAATAATCCATCAGAGTCATGCACTGTCCTCAAGAGTGTGGGTCTCCGGGAGTTCTTTGGGTGCATTATCGTTTCCGAAATAAAAACGGTTATTTGAGGATGTGTTCAAATTGAGGGTGGACGCTTTATGTTTGATTTCTGTCTTAGTTTGGCAATGTCCACCCTTAATGGTGCACAGTAGAATTAAGAGGCCTGGAAATTTTATTCCTGGAACTCAGATCCCCTGTGCTGATTTGTTTCAGCTTCTTATTTAGTTATTCACTGCTTCTATTGGTAAGTGCATGGTGTGCCCAGCACGTCAGAGAAACCTTTGATCCTGTCTCAAATAAAATAGTCTAATGCACACTTATTTTGCTATTTTCATTATCATTAAGTGAAATGCCAGGAAACATTTCAATTTAACCTCTAGAGAAAATAAGCCACTTTCCTAAGTAGTAGCAGCTCTGCCTCTTCATAAAACAGAAGCAACATTTGGAATGCAGAAGCCCTCCCAGGCCAGAGGCACATCTACTTTGCTCATAATGTTTCTAAGCTGTGGTGAATGGAGCTCCTGTCCAGGGTCTCCTGGAAGAAGGTGTTCTCCAGGATCTCTCCGTAAATGTTAGCAGGGTAGAATGGAATCGCGGCAAGATTATATAGTATGAATAGTTTGTTTGTTTGCTTGTTTGTTTTACAACCTTTTAAGGAAGTCTTGTCTTCTTTCATGGAGGAAAACAAGATGCTAGTCCAGATGAATAAAAATGTAGAGACTGTCCTCTGTTGTCCCGTGGCTATTGCTACCATCCTGTATGCATGACAAGGGCTATACCATGACTGTGGTCATAGGCTGAGGCTGCTGCCCCACAGCATCCAAGTTTGCTAGGATTGTCCTCAAGAACTGAATGGCTTTCTCCCTTCAATCTCGACACTAGAGATGTTTGCTGCTTCCTTCCCAGAACCTAGAAGATGAATTCATGGCTTGAATATAAATATCTCCAGCTTGTCATGCTAATTTGGGGAGGTTGTGGAACCTTTAGGGAAGAAGGTCACTGGAGAAAGTGGGTCACTGAGGAGTGACCCCTGAGGGTTATAGGCTTGATCTGAACTCCCAGATCCCTACTCTATGGAGCTGTGAGAATTCTAGCTATGGGCTCCTGCTACTATGAGCTCTGCCATGCTTTCCTGCTACGTTGGACTTTATCAAACCATGTGGCAAAACAAATTCTCACCCCTAAGTTGCTTCTGTCCTGTATTTTGTCACATCAGTAATAATAAACAATATAGCTGCAATCATTAACAGCTAAGGCCAAGATCAGAGGCCAAGTAAACAACAGTGAAATAATACTGTGTAAAGAAGAGGAAAAAGCGGAAGAGGGCTGTGCTGATTGACTTTGCGCTGATGCAACACAAGCTAGCATCATCTGGGAAGAGGGAACCTCAATTGAGAAAGTGCTTTCATCTGACTGGACAAAGGCAAGTCTGTGGGAGCGCTTTCTTAATCAGTGGTTGATGTGAGGGGCCCAGACCTCAATGAGTAGTCCACCCCTCAGCAAGTGGTTCTGAGCTGTATAAAATTAAAAGCTGAGGGAGCCATGAGTAGAAAACCAGTAAGCAACATTCCTCTACAGTCTCTGCTTCAGTTCCTGCCTCAGGTTCCTGTCCTGCATGACTTCCTGACCCAACTTCCCTAAAGGATGGAAAATGATGTGATAGTGTAAGCCAAATAAATCCTTTTCTCCCCAAATTGGTTTTAGTCAGTGTTTCATCAAAGCATCAAAGCAACTGGAAGCAAACAAACTGAGATAATGACAAAGCAATAGTAAGGAGACACATGGTGTCAGAAACTATACTTAATGGCCCAAAGCAACTTTATGCAATCTACCAAGAAAGATTTGGAAGAATAATGGAGAATAAAGTATGCCTAAGAACTTAGTCCAGAGCTTCTAATACATGCTACAGTTGGTGGCTGTGTATATTAATCAGCACTTGGTTACCAGGCTCTGAGGCTAAAGACCATAGCTTCTAGCCAGGTGGACTTAGATGAATAATTGGCCTTCTCTGAGCTGTACACTCATAAGCTGTATCCAAGAGGAAGCATCTTCACTGCCCACTGCCTGGGGGTCTAGTGACAACCTAACAAAGCCTGGGGATTCTTTGCTGGCACCACAGATCTGAGAATATTGGAACATAGAAATTGTCAGGGACTTCTCCCATGAACTTTTAACTCAGTAGATCATAAATAGAGTCAGAGTCTAATCTAGAGAATCACCTGAGACACTCCTAATGTACATAGATTCCAGGAGGCCACCCCAGGCTAATTAAATCTGGGAAAAACATAGGTATCTAAAAAATTCTCTAGGATATTTTTATGTACAGATAGTTGGATGGCCAACAGTGAAATACAACTGTTGTGATCAGTTAAAATCACAATAGGCAGAAGATCTCCACCTCTTAAATTCAGAAGAAGTTGAATGCTTAGGTCTCACCCATGCTGAATGCTAAGACATTTTCAAGATATGATGGAGTGACACAGAGAACATCTCCTAATATGCAAATCTCTGTCTTAGTTTTTCCTAATTTTCCTTCATTATTAAGTCATCTTCAGGAGCAGGAGTCCATTTTTAATATTTTCTTTAAATTCCTTCTGCTCAGCCTACCTATGCAATCCAATGATATGCCCTTGCCAAATGGCTAACTGTGGGTAAAATTTATGTCTCGATGTAAAACCTTACTTGAGAAAGATTAGCACAAGAGATCAAGGCGAGCTTTCCTTACCTGGTCTTAACTTCGACTGGGATAGCAGGACACAGAGTGAAGATCATCTGTTCTGAAGAGAATCCCATATTAAGTTTCCAGGAGTAAGAAGTGCCAAGAGCAACTCTCTAGAAGAAGACAGGAGCCACTGCCTACTGCCAACTGCTCTGATCAGTCATCTTATTTGAAAATAGAGATTTGGGTTTTTCTTTTCTTTCATTGTTTGCTTGTTTGCTTGTTTTAAAGAAACCTTTGAGGGGCAGGAGAATGGCTCAGTGGTGACTAGAAGCTACTGCTCTAGGAGAGGACCTGGGTTCAGTTCCCAGCATCCATACTGTGGCTCACAGCTGTATCTTTACTTCCAAGAGGTCTGAGTTTTCTTCTGGCCTCCATGAACTCTACACACACACACACACACACACACACACACACACACACACATGCAAATACATGTTTAAAAATAAAGATAAAAATACACATGAAATAAAACTGAAAAACCTTTTCTTAAAAAAGATATGGATTATCATACTCAGGCTGTAGGGTTAAGAGAAAAATCTAACGATGCCTTTTCTTCTACAAACCATTTTGTGTCTCGACTATGTCACTTATCCTTTTCCGTTTTAATCAAATCATCACCGATCTGTTTCTATTTCATTTATTTTTATCACTTTCCTAAATTTAAAACTCCAGTGTTTCAATGGGGGCATTCATAATAGAAGGAAAAACCAACCTGAGCTCTTATTTTAGGCAACCTATCTATGAGCTATGGGGTCTTGTGTAACTAACAGTGATGGATGGGTCTTGTAAGACCCAGGGCAGTATTGCCTGGAGGCCTGGCAGCAGCTACATGATGTGGCTGATGCTGTCCTTCAACCCCCAGAACTTGCTATTGTGAAACTGGAACTCAGTGATCTGCTAGGCCCAGGTGTCCCCTGAAGTATAACTTTAAGTCCAGGCCAAAGTCAATGTCTCTGAACCATTTTAAGCCATCTCGTTTTCCTGTAGTAATTGCTGCTTCCAATAACCGTGCAGTAGAAAGATTTGAATCTTGGATCTCGCTCCTTTAAGTCTTACTTATAACCCAGCTCGGACCCATTTTGACATTTTAATAAGTGAGATAAGAAACATCTAATTCTTTACACAGAAGGGCAAGTATTCCATCTGGCTGTTGGAGAGCTGGTTAAAAGGGCTTTTGTAACACTTTTCAATATGATACTTATAAGTGAAAACAGCTGATTTCCATGTTTCAGAAAACAGAAAGGCAAAATAAAAACCATCATGTTTAGAAGGAAAACATTATGAGAAAACCCTCTATTTGGTTAGCATAGTGTTTAAACATATTCTCCGCAGCTTGAATAGGAACATACATCACCTCCATTAAAACCCATCTGTACGTGAATGAATGGTGGATGAATGCTGTTCTTAATTAAAAGCTATTCAAGTCGTTATTTTGTCACCCAAATATTTATTGTTCATTCATTCATTCATTCATTCATTCATTCATTTGTTCAGAAGCTCCAATAAAAGTTGTTCCTATGATATAAGTACATATGACTATATTATGTTCAATTTCTCTTTACTTATTTAATCCCTCCTAGTCAATTCAGTAACCCACAATCCTCAGAGCAATGCCATGTATGGTTTGCAGTTCGATGTGATAAGATGGAAGTCCAAACTCAGAAAACTCTAAACAATTGCTTGTTAGACTGTCATGGTTTGAACATGCTTGGCCCAGGGAGTGGCACTATTTGGAGGTGTGGCCTTGTTGGAGCGGGTGTCACTGTGGGCATGGGTTCTAAGACCTCAGCCTAGTTGTCTGGAAATGAGTATTTTTCTAGCGACCTCCAGGTGAAGATATAGAACTCTCAGGTCCTCCTGCACCATGCCTGCCTGGATGCTGCCCTGCTCCTGCCTTGATGATGATTGAATGAACCTCTGAACCTGTAAGCCAACCCCAATTAAATGTTGTCTTTATAAGAGTTGCTTTGGTCATGGTGTCTATTCATAGTAGCAAAACCCTAAGACAAAGACAATTTGTTTGTTTCTTAGTTGAAAATGAATTTTTCCTTATTAAACTATATTTGACAAATCTAAATATAAAATTGACCTTAATTAGATAATTATTTTATGTTTTGTTGTATTATCATTTTATTTTATTGGTCCAGGGCCTTGCTATGTAGGGCAGTCTAGTATTGAACTTGTGATTCTCCTGCTTCAGCATCCTAAATACTTGAATTACAGCCACATGTAGCCTTATCCAACTATTTTGCTCTTTTAAATCATCCATGTTAACTCCCTTTTGTCATTTGATGTCTAGCTAATTACTCACTGTATCTTGGCACCTTTTTATTTAGAACTGTGATTATTCTAACATGTATGTCTAGCATAGCTGAAGAATTATGTTTCAGTTACTTTCAAGGTTTTAACATCTCTTCTCTCATCTCACTGTATCTTTGTAAGGTAGGAAGGACTACAATAGCTATCTCTGTCCCCTTAGGGTGACGAAGAACTCATGACCCAAAGACACGAAGGCCTGACTCAGGCCCCATAGCCAAGATCTTCCTCTTTCTAGTCACTGCTCTTCAAAATCAGTGGTCCTAAATGTACCCTTCACACCTTCCAGGAGAAATGATGTACAGGCATTTTTGGTGTATTGTAATCACAGTCTATGAACATCAAGGGCTAGAACCAAGGCATCCTAAGAAACATGCTACGATACCTAGAAACCCTCACATTAAAACCTGCTCCAGATATCATTAGTGTTGCCATGGAGATGCTTCATATGTATTTGAATGAGATGTGGTTGTCATCACAGGTAGTGACACCTGTGTGATACCTGTGTGACACCTGTATAGCTAAGTCCCTGTGGCTGCAGGGGAACTGGCCCACTGGAAATTCCAGACCTCAGAGGTTGTTAAGAGTCTATCTCCTTATCCATAGGTTGAATATCACTTGACATATAAATGGATAAATAAAATTTACATCAAGTATTTTTCTCTTCAATCACAAGAGGAATATATACTCCACACTTTCACGTTATCAAGATTATTTTTGGACAAGGCCACCAGAGACAAATCTGTAATAAAACATATTTTTTAAGGATGTACCAAGGGGGCCTTTTGGGAAGCAGATGAGTAAAAGTATATGGGGCATATTATAGGATTATCTTGGGTCTCATTATTTTGCATATTATATATGGGTGGGAAAGTCTAGGAAGTGGGTGAAGGAATATTCTTTGGTTAGGTGACTTAATATTTTTTATTAAGAGATAGAAGAAAAGAGTGAGCTATTGCCATAATTGACAAAGAAACTGGAGTCAGTCCTGTCTGGCTATTGTGGTTTCCAGCATGTTTTTATTTTTGCCTGGGATCAGACATGTTTACAGAATGGTCTGTGTTTATCTTGCTTCATCACGGTCACCGACGAAGGTCACACATGGTCAGTGCAGTGTGAAATTGTTTGTGTTCATCAGGACAATGTTTGGTCCAGTTAAGTTGGTTCAGTTTTCAGCCGAGAAGCTGTCAGGACTACTTTGTCTTTCTTACTCAAAGCACAAAATCCCTAAACATCAAATAAACCACATATATTCTGTAACCACACTATTCTTTATAAGCGAAAGAAAATTTTTGTGGTAAATCTTTTCAGTATTTTCCTCAGGCATGTGTCTTTCAATAGAGTAACAGTGTGTCAAGGTTTTGTAGCTTGTTTTTGCTTTTTCATCCTAATAATCTATAAAAAAAATTTTCATGCAGGCAAATATCTTCCTAGAATATGACATATTTTTCATTGGTTATAGAATATTTAAAGAGAGTATTGACCCATGGTTTACTTATCAATTCTGTCCTGATAAGACTGTGCATTATTTGAAACTTTACTATTATAAATAACATCAGAAAAGACATCATTGTACAATTGATATTTTTTTGGAATAAATTCCAGGCTTCACCAAGATTTGTCTTATAATCCTCAGTCCAGAAAAGGACAAGTAATGCTAAGGATGGGATTGTGGTATTGGAGAAAGCTATTTGTGGATGTGATGAGGGATGCTAAGAAGCTCGTGTTCCCCAGGAGACATATCAGGGAAGTTTAGCCTCAGCGAAATTGGCCAAGGTTGTACTCAGTTCTGCAAATGCATCTATAGCACAGTGGAAACCCCTTCAAAGCTGAATCGAATCAACGAATTAACAGCTTCTCTCTGTTCATGTGACAGAGGATCTCTTTGACCAAGCAGGGGGAGTAGGAACTTGACTGTTCAGAGCAAGTAAGAGTACATATTAGAAAGGTCAGTTGAGTGAGGGAAACTTGGGCTAGCATACAGGTGCTCTCATTACTCATTTCCAGTTCATGTAGCTTTAGTTCCTTTCCTTGGTTCATGGTATTTAATTCTCCCAAGTTTGAAACTGAATAACCATAGAGCTTAAAAGACACATAAGTAATGGATTGGATCAACAGCCTTATGATTGGCAGTACTGAGAGGTGAATTTTTTTAAAATCAAACCCTCTAGGTTTAAGGAGTTTCCCTTTGTGTTTAACTTACTGAGAATCATAATCACAAATAAGGATGTATAGAAGTTGGATCTTGTTCTTTCTCCCAGCCCCACATTCCTAGAAATAAGACTCAGACTCAAAATATATTTACAAATACCTTGGCCATATAGCTAGGCTCTTCTATGACTAGATCATTTAAAAATCATCCATTTGTTCCAATCTATATTCTGCCACATGGCTGGTTACCGGTGCTCAGGTACCATGCGTCTATCTCATCACATCTTCCTTGGGGAATTTCTCATGCCTCACTCTATCCCAGAATTATTCTTCCTCCTGGATGTCACACTTTCTATTTCCTGATTAAGCCATAATCCATCAGATTTTTATTGACAGGTGCCACATCCACACAAGCACAAGATATTCTCTCTGTAAGGATAAACTGAAATTTGTGAAACTTTTTGCAACAGATGCATGTATGGACTTTTTGGCTATTCTATTCCTTGGCATATGCCAAAAGGACTTAACTTCCTAGTCCACAGATACTGAGCTGTGTTCACTGCTGCTTTGTTCACAGTAGCTAGGAAATTGAAACAACTTAAATGGCCTTCAACTGATGAATAGTTCATGAAATGTTGCATATATACACTATAGAATGTCATTTAGCTATAAGGAAATTTATGAAATTATCAGGTAAATGGATGGAACTAGATAATATTACACAAACCCAAACCAGAAAGAAAAACATTGAATGTTCTCTGTGCATCTTTCTAGTTCTGAACTGTGACTGTAGTAAGCCCAGAAACCAGGAAAGTAAAAGAAACCATGGCTATTTGTGGAGGCGGAGTGCTCTAGAGACTGGCATGGCAGGAAGCAGGTACATAAATAGGGAAATGGAAAACAGGGTGGGCAGACCACACTTGACCCTAGGAGTGGTCAAGGAAGGAAGCCTTGGCTGGGGAACTGGGACGGAAGACAGTAAAGTTGATTCAAAAAGCCACAGGGAAAATACTACTTTATGTTTACGTAAATATACACATATAATATGTATTTATATGTGTATACATACATAGATAATTTAAATGAAATTATACCACTTGAAGTTATAATGCTACCCTCAGATGTCAGAGAAGATCTAGCAAAACCCCAGTGCCAAGTATGAGAAACCTCCCGTTGAGTCCAAGAGACATCCTGATATGAGACAGCCCTTTGACATTGCCCTTGGCTGCCTCCCAGAACTTGAAGGTAAGACCTTATTTCTGAAGACACCATACACGTCAATACTTAGACTTAGAGGACTCCAGCTGGAAATGACCCAGAAACCTCGTCCTCGAGGACTAACTCTTGCAGCCTCTGAAGTGTCATGCAAGCTGTCAAAGAAGAAAAGCCATTGATTGTTCCATCCAGTTGTAACGCCTGTGGTCTGTGTTTGAACTTACACACTATAAGGATTATACTCCTGAAATAATACAATTGTCTGAAGTGAAGTTTCAGAATTGGCATTTTAGTGTTTCTAATATTTTTATTAATTAACTTTTTTGTAAGGCAATTCACAATTGGTTTTTCAAAAGAACACTTCACAGATAAGTTTAGTATGTGAATAGATACATTGTACAGCTTCTAAGCCTAACGTTCACAGCAACCCTAGAAAAGGGACAATCTGGAACTTGTTCATCCCAAGCCTGGTAAAATCTTCCCACAGAAAGTGTATTTTCTCCATAATCCTATGAAAATTGCAACCCAATGATTTCTATTAAATTTTGCACCTTGGAAAGGACTTGCATCAAGAGGTTAAAAAAAAAAAAAACTCCTTATGATGCTTGATCCACAGCCATCATTAGATGCACATATGGAGGATGGACTTGTCCAACAAATCTGTACAGACAAGGTTTTACAAACTGTGTTCTGACATTCTGTCACCTCGAGAGTCAGAGAGTTTGATATTCCCACTGAAATGGGATTGCTTGTGTCTAGGCCATCTCTAAATGTCATTCTGAACCATCTACTCTGGTTGTTAACTGTTGGAGCATTTTTAGACACATTGATAGTTCTGTGCCTAAAAGGCTACCTGGCACATACAAGATGGTCAGTTTATTGAATTGTTGGCACTGCTTCTCATACTTTTCTATAGCAAGTCTGGGTAAAACAAGCTCATGTTAACCTGGCTTGCACACGGCACACAGATGCCGCAAAATGCAGTCTTCTTTCAGATCTGCCTGGAACCCCAGGGAATCCTGTTCCAAATGTTTGTTCAAAACTCACAAAGCCCTTTGTGGATCCTTTCTCAGGTACATTATATCATCCTTGAAGTCTTCGAATTAGTATATTGTAATTGGACTATTTTGAACCTGCATAAATCCATTCCCAATCTCCAGGGATAGATTTCCTACGTCTTGGCAGTAGCAAGGCTCTGTCTTCCCTGTATCCCAGCAGCCACCTGAAACCAGAGGCCTATTTGCATTGATGAATTTAGTATGGTTTATGAGAGCGGTATGTTTCCAGGCCAAGCAGAAATGGACCCGTTTAAGGTTACTTTCCATTAAGTGAATCAGATTCATGTCTATAACCATGGGCTGAATGTAAAGAACACTCTGCTAACAAGCTCACTTGCTGCCCCCAGTGGCTTATAGTCACAGTATGGACCAGCCCAGGAATTTCTCACAGTTTACCAGCAGCTCTGGTTCCTAGAACTTGCACCATACTAGTCCCAGCATTTGTTTCCAGTTTCAGAGGATTAGCTCACTGAATACTAAGACTTGGCCTAATGAGTGTCAAAAAATGATTTTGCAAACAATTGAGTATTTTTCATATATTGAGAATGTGTGTGTGTCTTTACTTTCTAAGAGTTATTTTTACTTTTGTGTGTGTGTGTGTGTGTGTGTGTGTGTGTGTGTGTGTATGCTACTTGTATGCCAGTGGCTGAGGATGCCAGAAGAAAGTGTCAGATCTCCTAGAGCTGTAGTATAGGCAGTTGTGAGCTACCCTTCTGGACACTACATGGATGCTGGGAACTGAAGTGGTGTCCTTTGGAAAACCAGGAAGTACTCTTACTTATTGAGCCATCTCTCCAGCCTCCTACATTTAAAATTTATCAGAGGACTACATGTTCAAAGTTAATCAAGTTGTAAAATCTCCAAAACGTACAGACAACATCTATATCTTAAAGAGAACACTTCAACCACCAAGACTCAGGACATAAATCTCAAGTAGAAATTCCAAGGTACTCAGCAAAAGTAGGTGCTTAGTACCTATTAGGTTCAGCAATCATGCATCCAACTATTTTGCCAATCTTATGAACTGATGCTCAGATATTATCTACTAGGTAGGGCCAAAGATGTATTAAAGGGAGCACCCGATTAGGATAATGTTTTAAGTTCTCTGAGGAGTTTGTAGTTTGATAGGGCAAAAATAAAAGCAATGTCATCAGAGATATCAGCAGGGTCCTGATTGTCATCAGAAAATCAGTACAAAGAAAACACCACCAAAACATCCCCTTTAAAGCTGTGACTAACTTTGGGTAAAAGAAGGAAATTATTTTTTAATTTTCAAAAATGTAGCTTAATATTTTCTATATAGTAATTCATAGATTCTGAGGATTAAACTTCAGTCACTGATCTCCATGGCAACAGTGCTTCAAAAATTCTCTTCACAGCTGGGCAGTGGTGGCACACGCCTGTAATCCCAGCACTTGGGAGGCAGAGGCAGGCGGATTTCTGAGTTTGAGGCCAGCCTTGTCTACAGAGTGAGTTCCAGGACAGCCAGGGCTATACAGAGAAACCCTGTTTTGAAAACAAAAACAAAAACCAAACTTCTCTTCACCTGCATAGAGTTTCACATGTTAAGATGAACAATTTCACATCACAGCTGGAAAGACACTACAACCTCTGTGGTGGTTTGAATGAACATGGCCCCATAAGCTCAAGAGACTGGCATTATTGGTAGGTGTGGCCTTATTGGAGGTTAGTGTCATTGGTAGGTGGGCTTTGAGGTCTCAGAAGCTCAAGCCAGGCCTAAGGTTTCACTCTCTCTCCCTGCTGCCTTCAGATCCAAATGTAGAACTCTCAATTCCTTCTCCAGCACCATGTCTGCTTGCAGGCTGTCATGCTTCCTCCCTTGATGATAATGAACTAAACCTCTGAACAGTAAGATAACCTCAATTAAATTTTGTTTCTTTACAAGAGTTGCTGTTGTCATGATGTCTCTTCACAGCAATAGAAACTCTAATCAAGACTGAGGAAGGATGAGACTCCAGCGTGGATCTGGGAACTACTTTATTCATGGAGACTGATTCAATAAATATTTTCACATACAGAAACTTTTGCTTCTTCTCAAACTCTTTGTTTCAGGAATTTTCATAATGCCTATTTGGGTGATAACAACAATCACTACCGTTTCAGTATCCCACAAAAAGTAGATGAAACCAAGACTGGGAAGGTGCTGGAATAAAAGCAATCTTGAAGTGAGTATGAGATGACTGTGTTCACAAGATGATTTCCATGCTAAGTTTCTCAATGAGCATCATTTATAGATTGACCAAGTCAACATCAGCTGCAAACAGACTAGTGGTATGATGGTTAAACTTCATGGCCAGCCTTATTGGATTGAGAAACATCTAGGGCGTTGATGAGACATACCTTTGAGTGTATCCCTGTGAAAGCATTTTCAAAGAGAACTATTGGAGGGAGATGAGCCTCCCTGAATGTGGGCATCATAATTCCAGGGACTGGTGTCTGCAGCTGAATAAAAAGGGAAAAAAGATAAAGGCAGGTGAGTGGCAGCACTCATCCCTCACTCCATCCTGTCCCACTGAGATACAAACAAGCAGCCATTCTTTCCAGGAGATGTTCCTACAACCACTGCTTCACCACCATGATGGATCTTACCTTCAAACCTTGGACAAAGATAGTTCTTCTTGATCTTGTCAGGTTTCTGTCACAGTGGTCAGAAAAATCACTAATACAAGTGGTCATTACACATGTTTGAGAGTTTGAGAGTCTGCTTCTGACTCAATACATTTGTGTGAGTTTTCTAATTCTTAATTTGGTGAACACTCATCACACACTGGCTTCCAGCTGTCCCGAATCCTATGGTACTCTTATCGTGTTGTTTTTCTGAACTCCCAGTCCTTATAGGTTCCTAAGGATGAAAGAATTTTAAAATTTAAAATACTGTTTTATATGCCAACCATAAGTAAAATGATAAAGATACCATTTGGGGTAACAATCCTTTGAGTCTCCCCTGCAAGCCACTTGCTAGCATGTCAAAAGGCATGTCGGTAGAGAGTTTAAAACCTTTGGTAGACTATGCACAAACACAGACCCCCCAAGAGCTCCCAGGGACTAAACCACCAATCAAAAAGTACACATGGAGGGACCCATGGTTTCAGCTGCACATTTAGCAGAGGATTGCCTTATCTGGCATCAGTGGAAGGGGAGGCCCTTGGTCCTTTGGAGGCTCAATGCCTCAGCATAGGAAAATGCTAGGGCAGTGAGGTGGGAGTGGGGGTGGGTGGGTGGAGGAGCTCCCTCATAAAAGCAGCAGGGATGGGGAATGGGATAAGAGGTTTGCGGAGGGGAAACCAGGAAGGGGATAACATTTGAAAGGTAAATAAATAAAATAACCAATAAAAAAGGAAAAAAAAGGAGATATTTTTCACCATGCAAAGACATAATATAAATCATCCTGGACATTTATTAAGTACATGTAGTATTAAAATATTTCTTCAAATCTTGCTGTAAAGTGGTTTGAAAAAAATGGAGCCAAACCAATAAAAGTGAGGTCACTGGGGGCAAGAGAGCAACGGATTAAAAGGAACGATATCAAGTTCTCTGCTCGATTGGGAAGAAAACGGCAGTTTAGGAGACTGATGATTTAGGACCTCTCCTTTAGTTCTAGGGACAAGAATAGAATGTGTGCTGGCTTTGCAAAGATGTGTTTTTATCATTTCACAAACCATGCTGAAGACAAGGATTGTGTGGCCTCTGCACAGTCCTTGAGTTCTGTGAAATCCTCTGTGTCTGTTTTTGTTTGGCATTGTTTTTTTTTTTTTGGTCTGACTTTCTTCCTTGGGTCTATCTTGATCAGAAGTTCTTATCCCGTGGTGGTTCACCATCCCGTTGAGGTCATTTGACCTTTCACAGGGTTCACACATCAGATATCCTGTATATCATATTCATAACAGTAGCAAAATTGCAATTATGAAGTAACAATGAAAATCATTTCATGGTTGGGGGTCTCCACAACATGAGTCGCTTTGCCCATTTGTAACAAGGGTACTTAACTGGGGTCCTGCTTGGTGCTGTGACTCAAAAACTCATTACAAAATGCCAGAGTGGCTGCTCATGATCCTCTTGAAGAAATTCAGACACCCCCCCTCTCTCCATATAATATATTAGCTTCATCATCTTCAAAACAAGAGTATTTTTCTTGACTGAATTAATCTCAAGGAAGGAGGAGACCTCACAAGTAGCAAGCTCTTATAAATCAAGCAAGCACCTCCGCTTTTGCTCACATGCCAGCGAGTAATCAGGTCATAGCTATATCTAGCTGGTCAAGAAATGTTTTCTAGGCACGTGTACAGGGTGAAGAAGAACTAGGCATAGTGAGATTTGAGCACAGAAGCTCATGCCTACAATTCTAACTAAGGAAGCTAAGGAAGAAGGACACACATTTAAGACAAGCCCGGAATGCCTGTGAGGCACTGTATCACTTACAAAAATACTAATGAATACTTACTAAAAGTATCCATGATGTGTAACTCAAGAAACAACAAAAGAAATAATAGCATGCCTATTTATCTACTTATCGTCATATGAAGATGACCCATTTGTCTATCTTTGAACTCTGGCTCTCCTTAATGATCGTCTTTAATGCCAGATACTGTTTTACCAGATGTGTTAAAAATGGCTGGATATGTTTTAGATATGCTCAACTTGTACACATCACATGCACAGTAACTCGGCTTGAGTGGTAAAACTTCATTACTCTCTCATGCATGTGCCTGTATAGTATAAAACAGTTTGTATAGTGAGCTGCATTGGTGCATATCTACCCTCATAAACAGTATTCAGATATGCAAATGCATGATTTTGCTAAATATGCGCATTCTCAAGATTAGGTGGTTATATAATTTAAAGTTTGTGGCAGAGAGAAGACAAAGTCATGTTTTCAAAATTTTCTCATTAGTTTACTGAAGTAATTTTAGCCTTTTTTTGCGAAACAAAATTCCTCTTTGAGGCATGGTAGGTTACCATTAAGTCTCTTAAAAAGATAAATTGAGGCCTGGAAAACCTGTGCCTCTAAGTGTGATTGCAGCTAGAAATGTGTTCCTTGTAGGTACAACCAGGATAAAGTAAGAATATACTCAGCTAAGATGGTCCCTAATTCAGTGGCGGGTGTCCTTGCAAACAGGATTCATTGATTCAGAAAGGCAGAGACATGTATGGGGGCGGACACCAGAGGAAAATAGAAACAGCTTGAAGACTATGACAGTTCAAGGAACCCTAATGTTTGCTGGCAATCTCCAGAAGCCAGGAGACAAACAAGAAATAGATTCTTCCTCAGAAGCCCCCAAAGAGTTGAGCCTGCCAACACCTAAACTTCCTACTTCCAGCCTTCGACACTGGAATCACTGTCTGCTGGTTAAGCCACCCACTCCTACTGTAATTTGCTGTGGCAGCTCAAGAAACTCACTCTTAAATCATCTGCTGACTTATGGCACTGATGCCTTCCTCCTATAAACTTGCAACGTACACATTTTCATGCATACAAAGAGAGGTATGGACATCGTTAGTACCGTGGTGGTGCCAAAACCTGGGATAACAGCTGCTTTCAACCAATCACCTTCATCTTATAAACAATCAATTTTGAGAAGATTTTCTACAACCCAGCCACTGTGCAAACAAAGGAGCTTCTGTGTGATTCAGATTATTTACATAGGTCTGTCCTGTGACAGGGCCATCATCAGGTTGCACTGTATGCACAGGAGAATCAGACCATGTATAAAGCAGATCTGCTTTTCAATACATGGAATATGTCAGTAGGTTTTGCTTTTCTTCCTTTTTCCTTTTAAAATTTGTCTTGTTTAGCATTTATTATATAGTGCCTCTGTGTGTATACATGTGCATGTGTATACATATGTGAGTATATGTGCATGCATGTGTGAGTACATGCCTGTGCAATCATGTAGATGTGACTCAGTGTACATGTGAGAGTCAGAAAGAGTTGGTTCTTTCTTCCTATCATGTGGGTTCTGTGAACTGAACTCAGGTTCCGCAGTAAGCTCCCTTACCTGTTGAGCCACCACACAGGCCAGCGTTTTGCTCTATTTTATAGTGCATATTCAAAATTCCAGTTCACAAACTAGCAACACCTGTAGATCTCTATTCAGAAAGGTAATTCACTAATGAACTGGATGGACCTGTGTACTAGTTACTTCCCTGTTGATAAAACACCATGAGTAAGGAAATCTACAGAAGAGAAGGTTGTTGGAGCTTAGGGTTCCAGAGGGGAAAGTGTCCATCAGAGCAAGAAACTACGGCATCAGGAGCAGGCTTATGGGAGCACATATTCCTTATTGCCAGCACAAGGCAGGGAGAAGGAACTAGAAATGGAGAGAAGTATTTAATCACTGTGAGCTGCTTCTTCGAGCAAGACGGCATCACTTAAACTTCCCTAAACAGCACAACATACTAGGAACCCAGTGTCCAAATGCCTGAGACTATGGTACACATTTCTCATTCAAACCACCATAAGCTCTTACCCATCAGCAACAGGGCGGTGCCTGAAGCCCTGTGTCCCTCACTTTCCAACCATCAAGCTCTCTCCACTGCAATGAGTCACAGACCCAATGATCAAGAGTCAGAGGCAGAGGTTCACGAGGGCTTTATATTTTATTTTTATTTTTTATTCTTAGATATTTACTTTTTATACATTTTAAATGTTTTCCCAATTGGAAACTCCCTATTTGATTCCCTTCCCCTGCTTCTATGAGGGTGCTCCCCTACCCACCCACCCACCGGCTTTCTCTCCTGGCATTCCCCTACACTAGGGCATCTAACACCCTCAGGCACAAGGGCTTCTCCTTCCACTGATGGCCAACAAGGCCCTCTTCTGCCACATATGTGGCCAGCACCATGGGTCTCTTCATGTGTATTCTTTGGTTGATGGTCCAGTCTCCGGGAGCTCCAGGGGTCTAGCCAGTTGACACTGTTGCTCCCTCCATGGGGCTGCAAACCCCCTCAGCTCCTTTAGTCCCTTCTCCAACTTCTCCATCTGGAACCCCACACTCAGTCCAATGGTTTGCTGAGAACACCCACCTCTGTATTTGTCAGGCTCTGCCTGAGCCTCTCAGGAGACAGCTTATCATGCTTCTATCAGCAAGCACTTCCCAGCATCCACAAGAACGTCCAGGTTTGCTGGCTATATATGGGATGTATCCACAGGTGGGGCAGTCTCTAGATGGCCTTTTCTTGAATCTCTGCTCCACACTTTATCTCAATATTTCCCCCTGTGAGTATTTTGTTCACTATTTTGAGAAACACTGAAGCATTCACATTTTGGACTTCCTTCTTCTTAGGCTTCATATGGTCTGTGAATTGAATCTTGAGTATTCCGAGCTTTTGGGCTAATATCCAGTTTTCAGTGAGTACATACTGTGTTTGTTCATTTGTGACTCAATTACCTCCCTCAGGAAGATAATTTCAAGTTCCATACATTTGTCTGTGAATTTCATGAAGTCATTGTTTTTAATAGCTGAGTAGTATTCCATTGTGTAAATTTACCACATTTTCAGTATTCATTCCTCTGTTGAGGGTTATCTGGGTTGTTTCCAGTTTCTGGCTATTATAAACATAGCTGCTATGAACATATTGGAGCATGTGTCCTTATTACATGTTGGAGCATCTTCTGGGTGTATGCCCAGGAGTGGTATAGTTGGGTCCTCAGGTAGTACTATGTCTAATTTTCTGAGGATCGGCCAAACTGATTTCCAGAGTGGTTGTGTCATCTTGCAATCCCACCAGCAATGGAGGAGTGTTCCTCTTTCTCTACATCCTTGCCAGCATCTGCTGTCACCTGAGTTTTTGATCTTAGCCATTTTGACTGCTGTGAGGTGAAATTTCAGGGTTGTTTTGATTTGCATTTCCCTGATAACTAAGGATGTCGAACATTTCTTTAGGTGCTTCTCAGCCCTTTGAGTTTCCTTAGTTGAGATTTCTCTGTTTAGCTCTGTTCCCTATTTTTTTGATAGGGTTATTTGGTTCTCTGGAGTCTAACTTCTTGAGTTCTTTGTATATATTGGATATTAGCCCCTATTGGATGTAGGATTGATAAAGATCTTTTCCCAACCTGTGGGTTGCCATTTGTCCTATTGACAGTGTCCTTTGCCTTACAGAAGCTTTGTAATTTTATGAGGTCTCCTTTGTTGATTCTTGATCTTAGAGCATAAGCCATTGGTGCTCTGTTCAAGAACTTTTCCTCTGTGCCCATGTGTTCAAGACTTTTCCCCACTTTCTCTTCTATTAGATTCAGTGTGTCTGGTTTTATGTGGAGGTCCTTGATCCAATTGGACTTGAGCTTTGTACAGGGAGATAGGAATGGAACAATTTGCATTTTCTACATGTTGACCGCCAGTTGAACCAGCATGATTTGTTGAAAATGCTGTCTTTTTTCCACTGGATGGTTTTAGCTCCTTTGTCAAAGATCAAGTGACCATAAGTGTGTAGGTTCATTTCTGGGTCTTCAATTCTATTCCATTGATCTACCTGCCTGTCACTGTACCAATACAATGCAGTTTTTATCACTACTGCTTTGTAATACTGCTTGAGGTCAGGGAGGCTGATCCCCCAGTTCTTTTATTGTTGAGAATAGTTTTTGCTATCCTGGGTATTTTGTTATTCGAAATGAATTTGAGAATTGCTCTTTCTAAGTCTATAAAGAATTGAGTTGGAATTTTGATGGGGATTGCACTGAATCTGTAGATTGTTTTCGGCAGGATGGCCAATTTTACCATATTAATCCTGCCAATCCATGAGTATGAGATATCTTTCCATTTTCAGAGGTCTTCTACGATTTCTTTCTTCAGAGACTTGAAGTTTTTGTCATACAGATCTTTCACTTGTTTGGTTTTCACTTGTTTGGTTCACTTGTTTGCTTGTGTTTGGTTCACAAGATACTTTATATTGTGTGTGACAATTGTGAAGGGTGTCATTTCCCTAATTTCTTTCTCAGCTTATTTATCCTTCGAGTATAGGAAGGCTACTGATTTGTTTGAGTTAATTTTATATCCGGCCACATTGCTGAAGTTGTTTATCAGCTGTAGCCATTCTCTGGTGGAGTTTTTTGGGTCACTTAAGTATACCATCATATCATCTGTAAATAGTGATATTTTGATTTCTTCCTTTCCAATTTGTATCCCTTTGACCTCCTTTTGTTGTCTAATTGCTCTAGCTAGAACTTCAAGTACTATATTGAATAGATAGGGAGAGAGAGGGCAACCTTGTCTAGTCCTTGATTTTAGTGGGACTGCTTCAAGTTTCTCTCCATTTAGTTTGATGTTGGCTACTGGTTTGCTTTTACTATGTGTGGGTACGGGCCTTGAATTCCTGATATTTCCAAAACTTTTATCATGAAGGGATGTTGAATTTTGTCAAATGCTTTTTCAGCATCTAATGAAATGACCATGTGGTTTTTATCTTTGAGTTTGTTTATGTAGTAGATTACATTGATGGTTTTCCAGGTATTGAACCATCCCTGCATCCCTGGGATGAAGCCTACTTGATCGTGGTGAATGATCATTTTGATGTGTTCTTGGATTTGGTTTGTGAGAATTTTATTGAGTATTTTTGTATTGATATTCATAAGGGAAATTGGTCTGAAATTTTCTTTCTTTGTTGGGTCTTTGTGAGGTTTTGGTATCAGTGTAACTGAGGCTTCATAGAATGAATTGGGTAGTTTTCCCTCTGTTTCTATTTTGTGGAATAGATTGAAGAGAATTGGTGTTAGGTCTTCTTTAAAGGTTTGATAGAATTCTGCTCTAAACCCATCTGCTCCTGGGCTTTTTTTGGTTGGGAGACTTTTAATGACGGCTTCTACTTCTTTAGGGGTTATGGGACTGTTTACATGGTTTATCTGATTGTGACTTAACTTTGGTTTTAGGTATCTGTCTAGAAATTGTCCATTTCATCCAGATTTTCCAATTTTGTTGCATATAGGCTTTTGTAGTAGGATGTGATGATTTTTTTAATTTCTTCAGAATCTGTTGTTCTATCTCTCTTTTCATTTCTGATTTTGTTGATTTGGATACTGTCTCTGTGTCCTCTGGTTAACCTGGCTGACTTTCTCAAAGAACCAGATTCTGGTTTTGTTGATTCTTTGTATAGTTCTTTTCTTTTCTACCTGGTTGATTTCAGCCCTGAATTTGATTATTTCCTGCCTTCTATTCCTCTTGGGTGTATTAGCTTCTTTTTGTTCTAGAGCTTTCATGTGTTGTTAAGCTGCTAGTGTATGCTTTCTCTAGTTTCTTTATGGAGGCATTCAGAGCTATGCGTTTTCCTCTCAGCACTGCTTTCATTGTGTCCCATAGGTTTGGGTATGTTGTACTTTCATTTTCATTAAATTCTAGGAAGTCTTCAATTTTCTTTCTTTCTTTCTTCCTTGACTAAGTTATCATTGAGTAGAGCGATGTTCACCTTCCATGTGTATGTGGGCTTTCTGTTGTTGTTGTTGCCAGTGATGACCATCTTTAATCCGCAGTGACCTGATAGGAGGCATGGGATTATTTTAATCTTCTTATATCTGTTGAGGTTTGTTTTGTGATCAATTATAAGATCAATTTTGGAGAAGGTACCATGAGGTGCTGAGAAAAAGGTATATTCTCTTGATTTAGGATGAAATGTTCTATAGTTATCTGTGAAATACATTTGGTCCATAACTTCTGTTAGTTTCACTGTGTCTCTGTTAAGTTTGTGTTTCCAATATTTGTCCATTGATGAGAATGGGGTGTTGAAGTCTCCCACTCTTTTTGTGTGAGGTGCAATGTGTGCTTTGAGCTTTAGTAAAGTTTCTTTTATGAATGTGGCTGCCTTGTATTTGGAGCATAGATGTTCAGAATTGAGAGTTCTTCTTGGTAGATTTTTCCTTTGATGAATATGAAATGTCCTTCCTTATTTTTTTTTTTTGATGACTTTTGGTTGAAAGTTGATTTTATGCAAAATTAGAATGGCTACTCCAGCCTGTTTTTTGGAACCATTTGCTTGGAAAATTGTTTTCTAGCCTTTTATTCTGAGGTAGTGTTTTTCTTTAAGACTGAGGTGCATTTCCTGGATGCAGCAAAATGCTGGGTCCTGTTTATGTATCCAGTCTGTTAATCTATGTCTTTTTGGTGGAGACTTGAGTCCATTGATGTTAAGAGATATTTAGAAATAGTGATTGTTGCTTCCTGTTATTTTCAATGTTATTTTTTTGTTTGTGTGGCTATCTTCTTTAGGGCTTGTTGAAAGATTACTTTTTTGCTTTTTCTAAGGTGTGGTTTCCCTTTTTGTGTTGGCGTTTTCCATCTATTTTCCTTTGTAGGGCTGGGTTTGTGGAAAGATATTGTATAAATTTGGTTTTGTCATAGAATATTTTGGTTTTACCGTCTATGGTAATTGAGAGTTTCACTGGGTAGAGCAGCCTGGTCTGGCAGTTGTGTTCTCTTAGGGTCTGTATGAGATCTCTCCAGGATCTTCTAGCTTTCATAGTCTCTGGTGAGAAGTCTGGTAGTATTCGGATAGGTCTGCCTTTATATGATTATTGATATTTTTCCTTTATTGCTTTTAATACTTTTTCCTTGTTTTGTGCATTTGATGTTTTGACTATTATGTGACAGGACGAATTTCTTTTCTGGTCCAATCTATTTGGAGTTTTGTAGGCTTCTCAAATGTTTATGTTTATCTCTTTCTTTAGGTTTGGAAAGTTTTCTTCTATAATTTTGTTGAAGATATTTACTGGCTCTTTAAGTTGGGGATCTTCACTCTCCTTTATACCTATTATCCTAAGTTTGGTCTTTTCATTGTATCCTGGATTTCCTGGATGTTTTGTGTTAGGAGCTTTTTGCGTTTTGCATTTTCTTTGACTGTTGTGGCAATGTTTTATATGGTATCTTCCACACCTGGGATTCTCTTTTCTATTTCTTGTACTCTGTTGGTGATGCTTGCATCTATGACTCCTGATCTCTTTCCTAGGGTTTCTACCTCCAGGGTTGTCTCCCTTTGTGATTTCTTTGTTGTTTCTATTTCCATTTTTAGATCCTGGATGGTTTTGTTTATTTCCTTCACCTGTTTGATTGTGTTTTCCTGTAATTCTTTAAGGGATTCTTGTGTTTCCTCTTTAAGGGCTTCTAGCTGTTTACCTGTGTTCTCTTGTATTTCTTTATTTATTTCCTTCTTAAAGTCGTCTATCATCGTCATGAGATGTGATTTTAAATCTGAGTCTTGTTTTCTTGTGTATTGGGGTATCCAGGGTTCACTGTGGTGGGAGAATTGGATTCTGTTGATTCCAAGTAGCCTTAGTTTCTGTTCCTTATGTTCTTTCTCTTGCCTTTCCCCATCTGGTTATCTCTGGTGTTAGATGGTCTTGTTCTCTCTGACTGTGGCTTGTCCCTCCTGTAAGTCAGTACTCCTTGGAGACCAGCTCTCTCTGAGAAGAATTTGGGTTTGGAGAGCTTCGGTACAGAGTCAGCTCTGGGGTGCAGACAGAAGCCAGATGGCTCCTGTCCCCAGATGTTCCTTGGTTCCCATGACTTGATGGCTCTGCGAGAGTCCCTCTTGAGCCAGGAATTTGAACAGAACTGGTGGTCTTGCCTGTGTTCGAAAGTGTGACTGCACTCCTGGGAGACCAGCTCTCTCCTGGCACTATTTGAGAATGGAGCCATGTGATACAGGATCAGCTCCCTGGCTGCAGAATAAAACCGGAAGGCCACTCCTTGGTCCTTGTGTCCTGTTGTGTTCTGGGCTGCTCCCTCTGAGCAGAGGTGATGGTCTTAACTCTGCTACCAGGCTTGTCCACACTCCTGGAAGTCTAGCTTTCTCCTGGTGCTACTTGGGTATGCAGCCTTGTGGCATGAGGGTTTTATAAATACCCGTTCCCTTTCTTCCTTCTAAGAGCACACAGTTCACTTCCAGAATCAAGTTCTGGAACATTCAAACAGCTGCTTGCTTCTTTGGAGATACTGAGATAGGCAGCTAAAGGCTTCAGCCACATTTGAAATTCTTTATCTATTTAAAATCACATTTGTAGACTTAAACGCCTACATGTGTCCTTCAACGCCAGCTTCATGGAAGAGTATGTACTCATCAAATGCCAAATCTTGGTTTACCTGATGGTGAGGCTGGATTAACAGAGGTGACACTTCTCAAGAACAGTAAGTATAGAGTAACAAGATTCTTCAGAACTAGAAAATATGAAATTCTGAACCAGCAAGTATTAAGACAGCATTGACTGCAACGCCTTCCCTCATCCATTCTTTGAAGCCTCAGGCAATTTGTGAAAACATTCCCAGCCCTGTCTTCTGAATGAACACTTGCTACAGACATGTGTTACATTTTAATGGGGGTGTGGCTAAGGAGAAACTGTTTTAAACTATATAGTCAACAGGAGTGTGGTGAAGTTTCTTGCAGAGATGGAAGGAATTACATTGTTGACCACATAAATTTAATTTGGGATATTTGACAGGCTCCTGTGATGTATTTCCATGTGGTTTATAGTCCTGGGGACTTTGCTTCTATAGTGGCCCCTTCTAAATCTTTATCCTGATGGTTGGTTTGTTGGTTTAAGTAAGAACCTTTGACAAGGGAATTCTTGGAATTGAATTGTGTGTAATATAATGTTTATACACAATTTATGCTGCAGAAGAACCAGTGCTAGAAAATGGTAAAATCAACACATGAATGGAGTGTGAAGTTTATCCATGAAAGGCTAGTTAAACTAAAGATGAAATTCAAGTGTTGAATCTTAATTTTTAAAATTTGTCATTGTTCAGTGTATGCATTTTAAGGTTCTGACAACTGTTCATTTTATATGACCTTAAGACTTCATAAAAACAAACAAACAAACAAACAAACAACCCAAAGACACAGAGTAAAATGTAGATTCAATACTAAAACATGTTTAAAAAGGTAGGGCAAGTTTTGTTTTTGAATACTACATTTTTCATTTGGACCTGGTAGTACAGAGGAAAATGCCACCGGGGGTAGAAACTGGATTTATTCCAAACCAAGATCTAGTTTAGTTTCTGTCTATTGTTTTCTAATAAACCTACTCCTTTTGTTATAGTTGTAATGATTTGAACAAAGCAAGGTCCTGGAAGAGCCTATTTCTCTCCTCCTCCTCCTCCTCCTCCTCCTCCTCCTCCTCCTCCTCCTCCTCTTCCTCTTCCTCCTCTTCCTCCTCCTCCTCCTCTTCCTCCTCTTCCTCTCCCTCCCCCTCCTCCTCTTTCCCCCTTCCCCTCTCCTCCTCCTTTTCCTCCTCCTCTTCTTCCTCCTCCTCTTCCTTCTCCTCTCTTTCTCTGTCTCTCTCTCTGTCTCTGTCTGTCTCTCCCTGTCTCCCTGTCTCTCTCTCTGTGTATGTGTGTATGTGTGTGTGTTTTAGCCTCCTATTGTACCAAGATACTTACAATAATCAATTTAAAGAAACATGGTGATTTAAATGAGATACCCCTCATAGTCTTGGCCATTTGAACACTTGTCCCCTCCTAGTGATGCTCTTTGGGAGGTGTGCTCTTGCTGGAGGAAGTACATCATTCAGAGTGGATCTTGAGGTGTCAAAGACTCAAGTCATTTCCAGCTAGTGTTCTCTACTCCTTGCTTGGAGTTCCAGATGTGAGGTTTCTACTATGCCAGCCAACACTGTGGTAATGATGAACTCTGTCTCTCTGGACCTGAAAGCTTTAAACATTTCCTTCTGTAAGCTGCCTTTGTCATGGGTTTTATCACAGCAATAGAAACCTAAGACAGAAGTTGATATCAAGGAGCTGGCTATTGCCTGCTGACAATGCTGGCTTTGGAAAGAATAGGAAAGACTTTAGTACTTTGGACTAGAAAAAGCTGTTAAATGTTATAAATGCTTAAAAAAGCATTAATCTTTAATGGGCCATCCTAGTAAAAGCCCGTAAGCTAGTGCTGAGAGTTATGTGGGCTCACAAGACGTTTCAGACAGGAACAATATGAGCAAGTGGCTAGACACTATTCTTGTGATATTTTGATAAGAGATTGTGATATTCTGCCTGTGTCCTAATAACTGCTTGTTAAAATTTGAAAGTAACAGACTAATTTCTTTGGCAGAGGAGATTTCAAGACAGTATAATATTGATTATAGTTATTAGTAATAACCCTTATTCAGGTCTATAATTGAAAAAAAAAAAAGAGTGGTGCAAAAAGAGATACAAAATACACGGTGTAAAGAGAAAAAGAACACCAAGAAAACATTGCAGCCAGGGATGGTGCTGAAAGAGGGAAGGAGGTGAACCAGAGGTGGGATCTGCACTAGAATACAGGGAAAGGCATCCTCTGGAAAGACCCTGACCAGTTAATCTTCTAACTGGTGAAAGGAGATACTGCAAATTTGTCATTTAAGAGAGCCAAGGTCCATCCCAAGCTGGCAGTGGAAGCTGGCCATGTTGTTCATGTGGTGTCTCTGTGCTTCCTGAGAGCCACTGAGGTCAGGAAATATGTAACAAGGGAATCATTGCTTGGAAACTCTGAGAGGGTAAGAGATCCTGACAATCCATTGCATCAAGGTGTGGAAATGAAGCTTGGGTTGCATTGGAGACCTCCAAGATGTTCAAGTTGACAGAGCTATAAGAAATCTGCTAAGGAGAGCTGCACACAGGGTATGGACCCAGCCCAAAAGAGGTGTGTGTTACAGGCAGAAAAGCTGGAGGTTCGAGGCCAACTAAGCCTTTTGACATTGGACATGGAACCACAGGATTTGGAGTTTGCTCTGCTCAGTTTTGGTCTTTCTTTGGCCTAGTATTTCCTCACTCGTCTCCCTTTCCTTTCCTTTACAATGGCAATGCATATTCTGTGTAATGTATATTGGAAGTATGTCACTTGCTTTTTTTACTTTATGAGGGTTACAATTAAGAGATTTCTTTGAGTCTTAACTTTGGATTTCGGACTTGTAAAAAGCATGTGATGTGAAAGACTGATTATAGAGACTTTTTACAGTTGAACTAAATGGATTTTTCATTATGATACGGCCTCAAGCATATTGGAGACTAGGAGTAGAATACAGTAGCTTGAATGAGACATGTTCCCTCATAATTTCAGGAATTCGATTACTTGGTCCCCAGTTGGTGGCAGTGTTTGGGAAGTTAAGGAGATGTGGCCTTGCTGGAGGAAGTGTGTCACAGTAGGTGGGCTTTGAGGGTTAGAACACTCATGCCACTTAGAGTAACCTTTCTGTTTCTTATTTGTAGTTTAAGATATGTGCTATCAGCTACTTCATGCCTGCATGCTGGCATGCCTTCCAGCCATGATGGACCCTATCCATTCTAGAACAAACAGTAAGCTCCAATAAATTACACTGTTCAAAGTTGCTTCTGCTCATGGTCATTGTTTTATCAAAGCAATAACTAATAAAAAGTAGGAAAAGTGTAGTTGGTTCACAGTTTTGAAGGTTTTTAGACCATGTCAGTAAGCCCTGCTCCATTTGGTCTGTGTTAAGACAACAAAACACATTGTGAACACACGGTGGTGGCCACCTTCTTACTACATATATAGGGATGGAAGAGAAAAGGATTAGTGTCACACAGTTGCCTACAAGGGCGTTCTTCCTTTGATTATACTCTTCTACTACACCCCTAGGCTAGACTTTTCAGAATAGAGTCTCTACCCCCTGTAGCTCCTGCCACCTTCAAATAGCACCATAGCTGAGAAGTCTTTCGCACATTAGCCTTGGGAGATCTCCAAATCTAAACTGCATCAAATGAGCATTTGTTGGACAGGAAGACTGGAGTCACCATAGTCACAGGTTGACTGTAATTACCCTAATGGTTCTGAGCATAGCTTCCCTTTTTGTGGTCACAGAACTTGGTGAGGAAGTGAAACCTTCAAACTTAAAAGTCCAAATTTCTGATTCCCTGTGTGGACTGATAAAGCTTACCCTCTTGGGGTGACCTTCATCTATTAGAGATCTAAAAAACAATGAAGAAACTTGGATGAGTTTTATTTTTAAGTAAAGAGAAGAAATAAAACCCAGAATCCCTAACTAAGAATTTCCAAATGATTTCTTGGAATTCAAGCACTTAGCTCAGTCAGCCAGTAGAGAATGCTATAGAGCTGATGTCTCCATGCCTGCAAGGCATTTTAGTATAACAGTACCCCCAGGGCTTGATTGGGCACTGGAAAATCAGCCTCCTCACAACTGTATAGGACACACAAGAACACGTCCCTCAGAAATAGACACATCACAGAGTAAGGACACGTGTACAACACAAATTCAAATAATAAGTTATCATTTTGAAGTATCCAGTTAGCAAGGTTTATTTTTTTTATGCCAACATTGAATGTTGATAAGTGGTCAAATGGGGTGGGCACTTTTCCACATATACTGTTGTCTATATCTATTAAGTATTTGACCCTATATACAGAAAAATTTTGAAAATACATGGTGGTTCAGTACTTAAAGTAATCTGAGATTACTTAAAGGCATAGGAACAATGAATGGTATTTATTATTATCATCATCATCATTATTATTAATTATATTATGGAAAATAGGTAAGTTTTAATATCCAGTAAGAGCTCTAAATAGATATCATATGTACATATAATAGAATTAATCTATTGTTAAGCAAATGAAACTCAAATCAGATCCCAGGGTTTCATGAATGAAATCTGGATCTGCCCAGAATGTGTGAGAGCCTGTGAATCTGGAGTCAGGTAAGCCTGTGAGTAAGGTTTAAAAGCATGGATTCCTGCCCAACTAGAATCACCACAACTGCCTACATGGAAAACAAAGCTCTCAGGCATGTGCTAGGGCCAATGGCTTGATGTAATCCATAGAACTGGGAAAAAGGGTGATCCACATTAGTGGCTGATCAACAGTATAAGGAAGGATGACCCCACCCTAGGCCTGCCTCCAGATTGAGTTCCTCTGGTTCAGAGAACACAGGGTTCTAGGATAAACTGAAGTGGAAGCACTGGGATTTAGTTCCCTATCTGTGACTGATTTCTAATATTCAAACAAGGTAACTAAACTGAAGTTAGTGAGACAAATCAAATCAAAGAGGTATGTTGATGGGTGGAGCTTACGATATGATGCAAGCAAAAAAAAAAATCAAAACATCCTTTCTGTCTGGGTGGTGAGATTTTACATATGATTAAATTTCTTCTCAATAATTCCTCATGTTTAAGCATTCACTTGGCATTTATTATCTTTTTAAGCATTTTCCTCCCAGAGTTGGATACTCTCTCCAATTAAACCATATTTAACTTCCAAAAAAGCCATATGGTAGACACTTAGATTCTGATCTTACCTAAGCTTCATGAAGTTCCTGGAGCTTAGAATATATTTCTAACCTGGGAAGGTATAAAGCTCCCTTTAACTCAGACCTCATAAGCAGACAGATACCCATCTGCTCCAATTCCTAAGAAGCTCACTGATGAGCTAGGGCTGCTTTGTTTCAGGGCAAGCATTTAAAACTGGGATGAATTATTTAATTGCTTTCACAGATGGCATTGAGTCCCATTCACACTCAAAGCTGGTTTCTCCAAGTCTTCATGGGCCTGTCATGAGAATGGCAGATGGTTTTTGCTTTGAGAGGTTTCACTGGCCACAGGACTGCGAGTTCCTACTGCTCCGGGCCTGCTGCTTGGCCCGAATCTATTATCCCTTCCACACTGTACAGGAGGGGGACTTGTGGCTATGAATAAATTCTGTAGTTTTGAAAAAGTATGAAAGGAAAGATGAAGGAAATGTGAGATATTTTCATTCAGCTTTGGAAACAATCTGTAGAATATTTTAGGATGAAATAGCTATTCCTGGGAGGCTCACAGGCTCTTTATGGAGGTAAGAGGAGACTTGATCTATATTATGTATTTAATAGACTATCTCCAAAATGTTTCTTTTAAAGGGATACTGTAACTTTTTATCACTTGAATGATGGGTATCATAAAGTCTTAATAGAGGCAGAACTGCCAGAATGGAAGTGCTTGTTTCCATCAGCACAGGAAACGTGACAGATTGAAACATGAAATTTTCCTGTCCCGGGAAAAGAAATCAGAAAGCCACAGCACAGATTTTTCTCTCAGAGGAAAGGCCCATTCATACTGATTTCTAAAGAGAGACCAACTTTGCAATCTATGGAAGTCTTTTTGTGTTCTAAGTTATACCGAATAAGGAAATCCATCTTAGTTTGCTGAAGTCGATCATTTAAGTTACAGGTTCACAGAATGGTGTTGCTATTACAAGAATTATTAAGAATTGAAACTATAGAATACGTGAAGGTCTTTCTCAGCACTGCTTAAGTTTATGGCCTTGTAAAACTCATGATGTTTTACATTTAGCTCAGTGCTGTAGAGTGTGGTTGCTTCACTCACTATGAGAGGAAATAGCTTTGTGGATAATTCAACTTTCCACTTTTTTTCTCACCCAAGCACAAATCCTTAATAATTTTAAGGCCACGAGTGAGTCCTTAACCCTTCATTTGTTTCATGTGTGGTTCATCATAAACAGAGGATTCAAGACAAGACACATTTGTTGTATAGAAGCTTTAACTTTTATTAAAGTGTTATTTGGTGGTAGAAAATTCTAGAGATTCTGTAAGGAAATTAGGGGGGAGAGAGAGGCCATCTCTTCTCTCTGGAAAGGGCAATAGGGTGGCAGGGCCCTGTCTTACTGATTCACTGTGGACCAGACTGGCTTTGGCAGTACTGCACATGGAGCTTGCCTGGGCCCCAGATGAGATCTTTACAAATGGACCTGGAATTTTGTTTGATCAAAAATTGTCTACTTCTAGAACTTAAAAAATACATTTCTGTTCTCTGAAAGTTACCATCTCAGGTATTACAGTATAGCATCAGAAGATGGACAGACAGACATGTACATACCACGTATGTTTTTCCTTACATAGCTGATGACACATATCACTTTTATTATTAATAGTCTATGACAATAACTACCTTTTATATAATTACCTTATAATCATTACAAAATCATTTTAAGGCAGTGCAGGGGTTTCTGTGACCCCCACAGATATCAGAGTGACAATCTTCAGGAGACAAGAAGACAGCTCCATTCAACAGGACTTAGTAGCCGATATTGCTCCAAACTTTGGGAGTCTGACCCTGAGTGTTTTATTTTAAGCATATTTTAGCACAGCACTGTTTGATGAAAACTTTTCTGGTGATAATTAATTCAATCTTGTGTGTACAATAAACCATACATAAATCTCTTTTAGGAACAAGTAGACTAAATAAAGATTGGATGTGACTACATCAAAACTCTCTATAGAGTACATGTGACACCTTCTATAATTGACTGAGAAAAACAAGCTTATGGCATGGGTCTGGGAGAGATCTCTGGCCACACAGATAGTGCAAAGGTCATCAGGCTAAAAGGCAGATCTACTTCAAGCTTTCTGAGTGAATAACAGGTACTGCATCTCTCCCCTTGAAGGAACTACCTCATGTGATAACATTCTGGGTTCCTCCATGTCTCCTGCATGTCAGTATCTCTATTTCGCTGTACATATGCTCCATGATTTAGTCTACAAGCCCTCTTGGTGGAATTTAGGTTGTTCCAAGTTCATTTAAAATTATGAATAATAATGAAATGGAAAACTTACAAACTATTCACTGGTAGTCTCTCAATCATTTATAGACAGACTATTATAAAGACTATTGATTCTCAGCCGGTGCAGACATGAATCACATCTTTCTGAGTTTGAAATAGTAACAATAGCCCTCAACAGCAGGAAGAGCTTGTGATTTTTACACTCTGGATATGGTCAAGAGATTACAGAGTTGGTTTTGATGGTCACACATGAGAAATACGTTTGGTTTTTTAAAATCATGTCAGAATAATAACATAACAGAATTGTAACAGTCTTTATTGTAGAAGGTTCAGGCATCTCTTGCTCAATGCCTGGCAGCGTAGCTATTCTGCCTGGGCTAATTTGGAATCTTGTCATTTCTAAGTGCCATCCCAAGGCCAGGGATACTTCTACAGAAGCTTCCTGGGCTAGAAAGGGGCCCTGGCTTTGGGATCAGCTTCCTATTCTCAAGCTTGTTGCTCTGACCTATAAAAAGAAAATGAACAGTAATTATTTCATACGGTTGTAGTTACAAATTTGAACACAGCTCTATAAAAGTGACTTATGATCTTTAAAGCATGACATGAATATAATTCATCCTCATCTCTATTCTCACACTAATAAAGTAATAGCATTTCATTGTGCCTTTATTAGTTAAACATTGTAAGTGCCCTCTGCCATGGAGGGAACAGGAAGTGGTGACATTTTCTTCTCAGGAGACGTCTCTGACTCAACTGAGGCAGCCTATCCTCTGGGTCTCTTTTTCCTTATGCTTGTCATGAAGTGGCCATTCTATTCAGAGTGGAGAGGCATGTGCTAGGGAGATGTGCAGGCACAGGCACCTGCCTTTGTGGCATTAGTAGCCCCTGAAAAGCCAACCTTGAGGAGGCAGGATATGGTAAACTCAGAACCATAAGCCAGAGGTAAGGTAACAGTATCATTTCCTCTGGCTAGCTTCAGGGAGAAGAATGCCTGACCTTCCCCATGTTAGTTCTTGCATGGACCACACAGTTGAAAATTGTATTTTCCTGGCTAGACATTTCAAACATTGTCAGGGACCATAGCCTTCTTGCTGGTGAAGTATCTTCCAGAGTTGACCATTAGAAAACTTTAAAATAATGTGTGCTGGAATCTGTCTATTCTCAGTTTCTTTCTTTTTGAGAGATGGGTAGCCTTGCTGCCTTCTCCCTTAAACAAGTGCTAGAGATTGAAGACCAGAAGAATGTGAGCCTCAAACAAGTTATCACCACTAATGAGTTAAACCTGGGAGATAAAGGATATCTTAAAACACACGGTCCTTTAAATAGATCATGGCATATATCAGCTAGACTCCTTTTTCAGGAGAGAAGAGAGTTGCATGTAATTTTATTACCTAATCTCTAGGACTCTAAAAGGAATGGATTTTAACCTGAATATCAAAAATCTACTATATTCAAATTGTATAAATAAAATGGCAAAGAATTAACATGTAACCTTTACATAAATCAGCTCTAGATTCTTTATAGTACCTACTGTTCAAGGATACATGAGTAGGTGCTGCATTGTTTGGAGGATGATATAAGAACAAGTCTATATGTTCCGTTACAATCACCTTTTGTTCTGGTATTTTTAAAACCGTGGAGGCACACAGCTCATGTCTATGCGGGGCTGTGTTAGTTTATGTTGCTGAAGATCGTCCATGACTGTTCTGAATAGAAATAGCACCATAGGTTCAGACATGATGGCTTTCATTTAAATTTTGCCTGGAGGAAGATGACCTAGACAGCAAGTCACCATACCTTCCTCATGCTATAAAACCAGAGAGCTCAGGATGACTTGAAGCCATTTTATTGAAAGTGTGCCTGCTTCATTTCCACGTAGACTACGAGTTCAAATCTGATTTAATTTGTGTGTGTGTGTGTGTGTGTGTGTGTGTGTGTAAGCCTGGGTTTGTGGTGGTCAGAATTTCAGGAGGCAGCTCTCTCCTTTCATGTAGGTTCTTAAGATTAAACTCAAATCATAGTGGTTTTACAAGCTAAGACCAAAGCTGCTTTCTGTGCTAAATTCAGATCAGATTCTTGGCAGTCTTCAGGAAGTCCGAACATAGCTGCTGCCTTGTGTAGGTTTCACCATTTCTCAGCCTGTAGTACTGAGCACTGAAGCCTAGTCACCAAAGCACCACAATAATTTCATAGTTAGTGCATCCTAGTCAAGTCTGAGAAAGTGAACTCCAGTCAGTGTGGCTGAAGGAAGGTACTGGGCTCATGACCACTACAATGCACCTTCTTCTACTGGACCCAGTTCTTGAAGGTTTGACCACCTCTACAGGCTGGTTACCAATTCTCTGAAACTGGCATCTTTGGTCTTTCTGCTGTATGTGATCACCACCAGGACATTATAGCCCAAATGAACTCCACCTTAGCTTTCATCACCATGACAAATGCCAAAGGCAATCAGCTTAAAAGAAGGAAATTCTTATTATGGCTCACAGTTTCAGCTCAGTCACTTGACTCTGTTGCTTTGGACCTGGCATTACATCATGGAGGATGTGCATTCTGGAAGAGGCAAGTTCACCACATGGTATTGAAGAAGCAAAGACAGAGAGGAAGGAAGGTACTGTGTTCATCCTCTACAAGCTGCCCAGCTCTTGAAGGTTTGACCACCTCCACAGGCTGGTTATCAACTCTCCATGGTTACACGTGTTAACACTTGAGCCCTTATATGACACTTCTGAACCACAGCGCATCTGATTTTTCTAGTCTATACAAATAACACCATCATCTCAACATTAAGATTGCAACTGGACACCTGGACCCTTGTAGGCTCTCAGAGGCTGAACCACCAGCCAAAGAACATACATGGGCTGGACCAAGGCCCCCATACATAGGTAGCAGATGTACAGCTCGGGCTTCATGTGGGTCCCCCAACAAATGAAGTGGAAGCTGTCCTTAAAGCTGTTGCAGGTCTGTGGAATCCATTCCCCTAACTGGGCTACTTTGCCTGGCCTCAGTGGGACAGGATGCATCTAGTCCTGCAGAGACTTGATGTGCCAGGGTAGGGGGATACCCAGGAGGCCTCCACCCTCTCAGAGAAGCAGGGGATGGAGGAGAGGGGAGAGGCTGTCTGAGGGGTGACAGGAAGCAGGGGGACAGCCATCATGATGCAAAGTGAATTAATTAATTAACTAATTGAAAAATATTGCAACCAGAATATTCTAGCCCTCGTATGCTTACTTATGAGTTCCAGTCTTTTGAGGAATTTCATGTTCCTTCTAATTGCCCAGCTAGTCTGGGGGTACCTAACCTCTCCTACAAGTGGTGTTGGTTTCTGCTATTACTGTGGCCTTTAAGACTCTTCTCTAGATTGGTCCCTGTTGTTTTTTTGCCAGGCTGAGCTGCCCTCCTTCCTTGGCTATTGTTTTTGTCCCAGAGGTGCTATTCTGGTTTAACAATTACTTGGATAATAAAATATGGGATTTACTTACTACTAATAAAGATTGTTTCATTTTAAGACAGTTTAAAACCAGGAAATAATTTTGTATATTTATCTGAAGTGTATGCTCTTCTCACACACATTTCTCCCTCTGTCTTTAGGAGCAATTTAAACCAGATTTTCTTTTCCTTTGCAACATAGAGCACAGACTGTATGTATGTACACAGTGATGAGTGCCAATTTAAAAAGAGACTCGAGAGGGATCCCTTGCCTTTTCTGCCATTTGAAGACATCAAGAATATCTCGGTATAAAGATGGCAGCAGGCCTTCACTATATAACAACTTTACTGTCACTTTAGTGTTGAGCTACTAAGTTATCAGGAAAGTGAGAAATAAACACAGCTAAGCTGCCTGATCAACAGATTAGAGACATATCATACATTGATAATGATAAACCCTATTAAAATAGCCCACTTTACCTTTGACTGTGACAAGTTGGAGAGGCTGGCTATGTGGTGGCTGAAGACAGGGAAGGGCTGTAAGGCTTCATGAGGTGGTCAGGCTAATTGGGGCAAAGGAGAGGTTTGGTAGACTTCTGTGAAAAGACAGCCAAGCAGTTAGTCTAATTAAAATAACAATAACAGAAACATCTCAGAGACTGACAAGACTTAAAGGCTTCCCATGAAAGAGGTAAAACACTCAAGGAAAAATTAAAGAAAAAATACATTTCTAGAAGAAATCTGTTGCTCTCGTTCTAGGAACCCAAGCAGGTGGAGGAAATATATTTGGCAAATATATTGTCCTGCCATTTCAGAAAGTTCTCTGGGGTGAGGCATAGGCTTTCTTGTCCATGCTTTTCTTTCTCAGGTTTTCTATGGTTATGTCCAAGTCCTTAAATGTTTGCAGAGAATACTGTTATGTGTCCACTGTGATTCTGTCTGGTAGGGCTGGTCCTGGGCCCCCTAGTCCCTCACTGTGGCTTGGAGGCTTAAGGTCATCTTCCCGCATGAGAATAGCAGAGAGCTGCCTAGTTTCAATGCTTGTGGCCATCCCTTGACTGGCCCTGGCCTTTTCATCATAGTGATGTTTGGCTCTCTGTGACACTGCTCACCGGCTCAGGGAAGGAACCACTAAGCTGTCTTTGAGGGTTGCTGTACTTAAGGAAGCTAACTAAGGTGGGATCTTCTAGGAAGTGCACTCCCAACCTTCCTAGCTCCCTTCTCTTTGTAATGTTCCCCACCCCCAGTTTAAAGTTAATCCCAGTACAGCATCATCTGGCTCAGGATGGTAGGGTAATAAACTCATCTGAAGTTACTGGCTCTGATTTTGGATTCCTCAGCAAAACTTATTCAAAGTGTCCCCGGCACTCAGAGGTCATTAGACCATCCCTGGCAAATTCTTCCATATACCTAATCCAGCAGCAAGCTCTAGAGGCTCAGTATTCACATCAATTCCCCAATTTGCCCATATTTGGGGCCTTCGCTGTGGTTATCCTTGATCAAGCAGCCACTGGCCTTGACACGTAGATCATTGTCCTTCTTTTCCTCTTAGTGTTCTAAACTGAGTTCTTCACACAGAAGCCAAAGAACAGATCATGTCAAGCCCACCAAACCCAAAGTCTTTCCAACATCTAGAGGTAAAAGTCAGACCCCGAACCCTGTCTGGCCCCTCTCCATTTCTATATGCTCAGACTGTGTCTCTTCACCCTAGCCTGATTCTCACAAAGGCCCTCAGTACCATCTTCAGTCAAATCTCTTTATGAAGTTATTTCTCAGCCTAGTTCTCCTTTTTGTTTGTTTGTTTTGTTTTATTTTTTATTTTTGATACTTTATTTACATTTCAAATGTTTCCCCCTTCCCAGATATCCCCTTTGGAACCTCCCTATTCCCTCCCCCTCCCCTGCCACTATGGGGGTATTCCCCCACCCACCCACCCACTCTTGTCTTCCCTGCTTAGCATCTTCTATACTGGGGGATCTAACACCCTCCAGCCCAAGGGTCTCTCCTCCCCCTGATGGCTAACAAGACCCTCCTCTACCACATATGTGGTCAGCACCATGGGTCCCTCCATGTATATTCTTTGGTTGGTGATCCAGTCTCTGGGAGCATCAAGGGGTCAGGCCAGTTGACCGTGTTGCTCTCTCCATGGGGCTGCAAACTCCGTCAGCTTCTTCAGTCCCTTTTCCAACTCCTCTATCTGGGACCTCACGCTCACCCCAATGGTTGCTGTGAAGTGACTCTTGGGTATTCCGAACTTTTGGGCTAATAACCACTTATCAGTGAGTACATACCATGTTCATTCTTTTGTGACTGTGCTAGCTCGATCAGGATGATATTTTCAAGTTCCATCCATTTGCCTGCGAATTTCATGAAGTCATTGTTTTTAATAGCTGAGTAGTATTCCATTGTGTAAATGTACCACATTTTTCTGTATCCATTCCTCTGTGGAGGGACATCTGGGTTGTTTCTAGCTTCTGGCTATTATAAATGTGACTGCTATGAACATAGTGGAGCATGTGTCTTTATTACAGAATGTAAGTTAACACACAGCCTTCTCTGATGGCCATTCCCTGATCGTATTTCTCTGTAAGTCCATACAGCTTGTGTATGGTTGTTGTTTATTGTTAGGTTATGGTTTCTCTCCTACTACTACAGTGGTAGTGTTCAAGATCAGCGTCTGTCTGACTTGTTCACTGCTCTATCCTACAGGGTTGAATACGCAAATCAGTGTTGCCATCAATGTGTAACTCTGACACTAGGAACTTTTTGGGAAGCTCGTCAGTCACCAAAATTAGGTTAAATCTAATCTTTGGACAGAGTGTTGCAATTCCAGATGACCAAAGGAATATTAATTTAAGAAGAAAGACATTTATTTCTCACAATTCTGGATGTCAGAGTATAGAAATCAAGATGAAAGCATCTAGCCAGGGTCCTTCACGGTGGAAGAGCTATGAGTAAGCAAGAACAAGTGAGTGAGAATGGTCTGGAGTCAATTCTTTAAACATTGTATGAGTGTGAGTGTGTGTGTTTGTTCTCTGGTGTTAACGTGGGCACAAGGGTGCCATCGTGTGAATGTGAAGATCAGAGGACAGTTGCCGGTATCAATCTTTGCTTTCTATCTAGTTTGAGGCAAGAGTCCTTGTTATGTTTCTTTTGTGTACCCCAGGCTAGCTGCCCAAAGGATTCTGGGACTTTGCCTTTCTTCATCTTCCATTTTCTGCAGGAGCCTATGTTAATAGATGCCTGCTCTACACGTGTGGATTTTATGTGGGTTCTGGGAATTCAAACTCAGGTCCCCATGTTTACACTGGAAGCATTTTTACCCACCGAGATTTCTTCCCAGCACCTTAGCTGGTTTTTTAACAAGCACATTCAGGAGATCATTAACCTATCCCATGGTAATAGCAATAACTTGTTCTGTTTATCCATTCTGTTCTGCACTTGGGACCAATCTCCTCTTATAAGATGCCACTTCTGATTGCAATGATTTGAAAATAAGTTTTCGATGGATGATCTTTGGAGAACACATCCAAGCCACAACAAGTGTGAGAGTGAAACCTCTTGAAAATAATGCAAATGAGGGAAGACAATGGGGACCCAGATACAGGGACTTCAGAGGTGTGTGGGCAGTACCCAGGCTGATGTACTGGCTACACATGAAGTGAAAAGTTAGTGGGAGGACGTGGGATAAGAGAGGAGCAGCCTGTCAGGCAGAGACCCAACTGGTTGAGCTAAGGCCCACAATACAGCAGTCAAAAAGCCCCTTCCCTGGTTCAAGGTCTGATAAAGCCCTGCAGACTCCTGGCGTGCAGTAGCATAACATGAGACAACCAGCTTGGGAGGGTGAAAGATAAGAGTTGGGAGAGGTTCTGGACAGCCAGCCCATAACAGAAAACCTAACAAGAAGGGAGCTCCACTCCCATTAAAACATTTCACTCCTAATTTGCAGAGCAAACTTGATTTTCAGTAAAAATCCCTTAACACTGATTAAGATGGGACAGTGTAGTCAGAGGATAGGGCTTTCAAGTGCTGTTCACAGACTTGCTTTTTAGCCTTACTTGCAGACTCTTTAAAGAAGAAATCTCAAGTATCACCCCAGAAACCCTGAACAAAGCATCCAGTTGTGGCTTGTCTTTGGCCACTTTGTGGGTTTTTTCTTCTACTCTTCTCCACCCCTTTTCTCCTACTCTTTCACACCCTAACACTAGATATGAGGGGGAAATGATAGAGGAGAAAGGAAGGAGATCTCTGAACAAAGTTGGGGGCCAAAAATTGGGCGACATTATCATCAGTCTACTTTCTGTTGCTTATGGTTGTTGAGTTCCTTGGGGCAAGTTTGATCTTTCTTGTCAGGCTATCTAATTTCTTCTTGCTATTGTTTCTTCTTTGTGCATAACTGCTTATCAAATCATGAACAACAGCAATCAACAACAACCAACACTCAACCAACCTACAACCTACTCCACCTTTCAGGACACTAGCATTTTTGTACCCTCTGAAAAGTCCCCAGAATTCCAAACATCACAAAATCGTAGAAAGTATCTGCAGCTGGCAAAACCATGCCTCTGCTAGAGCATGAGGCAAATCATCATCAGCTGCTCCATATCCCTATACCCGGGATTAAAATGAACACATTATTATAGTATTTCTGTGTCTTTAAAAAGAAACCTAAATCCCCAAATTGTCACTACATTTTGTCATATGAGATAGAGTGTATAGCATGAGGAAGTTTAGGTGAACCTCAGTTGAGTCAGTCCAAAGAGTCCATCCACAGGTGAACTGAGGACAAAAAGCAGCTAGAAACAAGCAGCTTCCAGTGCTTCTACAGGAATGGAACTGTTTGGTAACTGGATTTATGGTCCTGGGACAAGGAAGAATATCCCTCCAGCGTGATGACCTTAAAGACAATAAAGTGACTGGGAGGTGGGCAGTGAGGGGGATGTAAATAAGTAAAAAATTAAATTAATTAAATATAAAACTAGAAAAAGAAAAAAAACCAATAAAGACAAGAAGGCTTCTTTGCTTTCTCTATTCTATTAAAAGTTTATGTGAACTTTCTTCTTTCCATGAAGCTGAAAAACAAGAATGACTTCCTTTTGTTCAGTGTTTCTGTCCTGAAGGGATCTTTCAGACAACTCATCTAAGTCTAGAGGAAACATGGACTCTTTTCATCCTAACTTAATACCAATAATATGGGTTTAAATCCGTGTCACACTTGTCAGTATGGTGTCGGAGACTGTTCTAAGAGGTCAGAGTTCACGGGAGTTCCCAAGTATCCAAAGGAAAGCAACAATTGCTGGAACCCAGGTTACCTTCCTCCCTCTTTGCTTTTGAGTGTGTCTTTAAAATGATAAATAAAAATAAGCAACAAATACAAAACCTTTTTAAAATCCTCAAATTCTTCAATTTGTGACATTTTGCAATCAATGTTGTATATGTGCATTTCTTTATTCCATAAAAAAATGGCAATAAAATATATTATTGGTAAACAAAGAAAAATATCTAATATCATTAGTGACTACATGAACACAAATCAAGCTATAATTATATATCATCTTACATACCCTAAATCAGATGAAGTAGAAAAGATGACAGTAGTAAATATCAGAAATTATAGATATTAAAATCATCATAAGTTTGGGGATGGGAATATATCATGTTAAACCCACTTTGGAAATCATTTGGCAGTTATGTATAGTGTTAAAAGGAATTATCATGTGATCTACTACTAAGTATATGCCAAAGAGAAATAAAACATCCATCCCCTTATAATTGTGTACATAAATGATGTATAGCAGTATTTACAATAACACAGTGAAATTAAAGACCACTCTAAGCTGATTAATAGATAAACAAAATGTGGTATGTCCTTTCAGTGTTCTGAAATGTAAAGGATTGAAGCACTAGCAAATGTACGCTATGAATGAATATTGAAACCACAGTGCTAAGTGAAAGAAGCCAGGCCTCTCTACCCCCCAAAAACCCACGCACATTTCTCAATCCCATTAGTAAGAACAATCTAGAATATATAAATCACTGTCTAAAGGAAGTTCATTTGTGGTTCACTAGGACTATGTAAGTGGGAAGTCAAGGGGAAACTGGATGAGACTATTGGTGCTGATAAGCCTGAGGTTCCTTTTGGGTAATAAAAATATATGAAGTTTTAATAGCAGCGAATAAGACAGTTCCAAATAAGATAAAAGTAAACAGACAGAAAACACAGAACCTTCCATCTCTTGCCCATGCCCTAATACACTACACATAAGAGAGATGGTTCAGAACAATGGCAACCAAATTCTAAAACCACCAGATGGATTTAGCAAACGGCTAAGTCATTTTCTATTAATGATAAACACACTTAAGGTTATTCTTTTAAGTTTGGAATTCTAAGTTCCACACAATATAATGATTTGCTTCTTTCTGCTTCTTCTTGGTTGGTTGATAATAAGATAAATACGCCATCTTCCCATCTGTCCTATAGATGGCAAACATATATGACTATAGTTCCTAAAGTTAAGCTAAATGGGTAAAGAGGAAAAGGTTGGATCCACTAAATATCTGTATGATCTGGTATCTGACGCATGGTGCTCCTGCTTTCTGTAAGCTGCTTTCTCTTTATTTGTTGCCTAAAACATTAATTAGTATAATCAATTGTGGGACTTTGCCAATATAATGTAAGAAGGCAAAGACATTTTTACAGTATTTGTAGAGTACATCTGGGGTCTGGCTCACTGTGAAGGAGACTTGACCCACTGCACATGATTCATTGAAGAAGCTGCATGATACCACCTTGGGAAACATACTTACAAAGTTTGAATGACTCTCTTCTCTTTGCTTTGATAAATAGACCCAACATCTACTGCTTTGATAAATAGACCCAACATCTACCTAAGGGACCTGGTACTGTAAATGTGGTCACAACCTGGAGAAGTCATAGACCTTGGGGGAGAAGTTATATTGATATTGTTTTCTTTTGTTTTTGTTGTTTGTTTGTTTGCTTATTTTCTGAGATAGGGTTTCTTTGAGTAGCCCTAACTGTCTTGGAACCCTTTCTGTAGACCAGACAGTCCTGGGACTCAGCAATCCACCTACCTCTGCCTCCTGAGTGTTGAGATTAAAGGCTTGTTTTCTATATGCCATGTTGTCAATCTGCCTTCTAAATATCTATGTTTACTTGTATCTACAGCTATGTTCTTCTCCCAACCTTGGTTATGGAAGCTTCTTACTGCATGGGTTATAACAGCACAGAGAGATGTGGTGCAAGCTCATGGTATGGACTTTGACTATGTCACAGCACAGTAGCAAAATGGAGGGAAGAAAAGCTATCTCCTGCCTACACAAGAGAAAGACCAGTAAGGGTGGTGGCAAACAGATCTTGTGGCTATGAAAGCACCATCCCATAAGGTGGCTGAAGACATGGAGAAGCCAATCTGGACCTAGCTGAGGTTCATACACTAAAGATGTGGGCTAACAAGTAAGCAAGATATAAGTTTGCTTGTCATGCTGAACATGAGGCAATAGCACAAGAGGGTAGCCATATAATGAGTGAGTTTAGAAAATAGTAAAATTGGGGCTTTACAATAGAGTTTGAAATAGGAGGACAGGCAGGCCAGCCATCAACTCTGGCTAGACCACATCTGGGTATTGTGTTCCATCTGTGACTCACACTTGGAGAAACTGGAACATATTATTTTGCCTGATAGTGTTGATTGAAGTTGGGCCAATTGATCCCAAGTCTCTCCTCATGCTGTAGTTCAGTAGCTCCTGATACGCAAGAATGTCCCACCTCTGTATCTGTCTATGAAAAGCATCACCTTTCCACTGATCTGTCTCTACTAAAGAGATGCTGCCCACGTCTTTGCTGTGACAGTACCAATAGCTCTGGCTTGGACACTCCTACAGAATAATATAGCAAGTCCCAGGACTAGCACATGCTCTGCTGTACAACCTAAGAGAAGTCACATTTTTCTGCACCTCCTTTTGTTCATTTATTAAGTGAAGATGAACAAGAGTATTCTCAGATTTCAGGGACAATCAAATGAGACAATATCAATTGGGAGTTTAACCCAGTATAATGAAAAACCATTGGAAACAGGCTGAGAGAAATATTTGTTTTGGAAAGTGTGCCCCATGCTAGTCAAGTAATGACCAGCATACTTTTTACAATTGCTTCTGCATCCCAGCCTTTTAGAATTACTCATATCCAGTGGGTAAATAGTCTCAGAGCAAAAAATGGTGAGTAATGGATATACCTTGAATATACCTTGCTACTTGCTAAGACATTTTATTCACCAGGTCTGTATTAACTCCTCTAGAGATTGGCTTCACACCACACTGCCATGACATGCCTTACAAAATTAGAGATGAGACCTTCTTAGCTAACAGCCACCTTCAGTCTTGGTATTGATATTTAATAGTCATTCTCAATATTTGCAAAGGCAGAGATGGTTTCATAAATAGGCGAGTGCTATTCAATTGGTAGACTTTACACTATAGCTTAGCAGCTTAATTGAGCAATATGATTTGTTAATTGGATAACCACATGAACCAGAAGGAGTTTAAAGGATGCCACTCAAGGACGGGCAGGTTATATTTATAGCTAGAGAAAAGGGTGTGATGTATAAAATCAGATGTGAAGTAGAGACTTCCAATCAGCCAGAGCTCCTGTCTATCTTATCTAAACCTAGTCTGGACAGCTAGCCACTTCAGCTACTAGTTAGCAGAGTAGGTTGCAGTCTGTCTACAGGGAAGTTGCAGTTTCAGGTTTTCAGAGTGAAAGTCTAGATGGACTGTGGCTGTCCCAGCAAACTGTTTGTCTCCCACTGAGAAGGGAGACATATAAACAGCTCAGTGAGTCTGGACTGTCCTCATGATACTGACATGAACCTTGGGCTTAGGTAGAAGAACTGGGGCAGAAGACAAGGGTGCACAGCTCAGCAATCTGGCAAAGGTGTGCTCTGGGTGATCCTCATTTGCTTCCGTAACACAGTCTGAAGAAATCAATTTATTTAGGGGATTAATCTAGTTTGATCAAGATGCTCACATCTGCTTCAGTGCAGCCTTGCTTTCACAGACAATTGCCATTGTATTAGACATGCTCTGTCCTCTGGGGAGAACATGAGTGCATCTAGCATCTCAAGAGGAAAGATGAAGGACAAGGCCTCATCTCTCCTGACAGGATGTGGAGCAGAGAGGCTAGGCTTTGTTCCTTCCTGCTTTTAGTCATCTTGTAGCACTGAGTAAGGAGTTTACGCTTTTGAACAATATCAGCTCCTAACTGCCTGTTTCAATATGGACAAAGATGCTGACAAATGTAATGTATAGACCCCTTGGGGTTGTTCTACCTAAACTTCCTACTTTAACAGTTCTGACTAGTGTACTAAAATGTCAAGGGCTTTCCTGACTTCTAATTGGCTGGCAGGTTATGGGTGTGTCATGCTGGGCCTTGGGTGTCTTTTCTTTACATACTATGCAAGGGGCTGAGCATGGGCAACTCTAGACATGACTATTTTGGTTGACCACAACACACCTGGTTCAAAGTTAAGGCGCTTATAGAGTATCAGAATACCAAAGAACTGATGGAGAAATGGCATTTTGGTGAACTGAATCTAAGTGCATTACAAACATATGGCTTGAATGCTCCTTGAAATAAACATAGGTTTGAGAAAAAATAGAGAAGGAAGCAAATGTTTTGGCAGAACACTTTTTTTGAACCCCAAATATTTGAAATCTGTTCAGGCAATCTTGCTCAATTCAGAGTGCCATTTAACTCTCCCATGGTGATGGAGATTACGCACACAAACAAGGAGATTCAGCATCTTTCTCTAGCTGGGGCATTCCAGAAAGGCATAGACCAACAGCAAAGTTTTCAGAAAACATTTTCTAAAATCCTCAAGAAGCAGAGGTTTAGATTCATTTATTTTTACTTCTGTGGTGCTGGGTCTAACCTATGGCCTCATGCTTGACCACAAAGCTACGTCTCTAACCCCAAAGGACATTTTCCATTCTTGACCATTCTAAGGGATTAGACCCAGGACCTCCCATGTGGGAAGCTATATCCATATCTCACTCTTTAAACTTGAAGTAAGAGCTCATTAAGTTGCCCTGAGTTCACTTGTAGCCCAGGAGCATCTTGGACTTGCATTCCTCCCTTTCAGCCTCTGGAGTAGCTGGACTAGAGACTTGTTCCTCCAGGTTTAGTTCAAATCTTTTGGCTTTCGGAGAGACATGAAAGGAAGGAATAGTTAGTGTGTGGCTTACATGACGGCCAATGGAGTGCATATGTGGCTGGTGTGTGTGTGTGTGTGTGTGTGTGTGTGTGTGTGTGTGCCAGGGGTCAGCTTCTCAGGAGTACTCTCCACCTTGTCTTTTGAGACAATATAACTCACTAGCTTGGAGCTCCTTAGGTAGGCTAGAATAATTGACCAGCAAATGATCAGGGTTCTACTTGTTTGTATTTCCTCTGCCCTTGGATTACATGTCACCACACCCAACTTTTCTTCATGAATTCTGGGACTGAATTTAGGTCTTTGTACTTATGGGGTAGGTACTTCACTAATTGAGCAGTCTTCCCAGCCCTAAGTTCCTAGCTTTTTAATTTAATAATTAGGTACATGGTTGGAGCTCAAAAACTCAGAAGCTATATTAGTTTTAAAGATATACTACAATGAAAAAAATCTTAATCAATTTTCTAATCCCAATCTTATACACAAAGGACAGTGAGGTTTCTAATGAGATATTAGTAAGTGTGAAGGCCACTGAGGGAGACCCCCTACCTCAGAAAGACTAGCTTGTAAAATCAAGATTCAAAATGGCAGGTCTCTGATACCTGGTCAGAAGAAATGGGATCTGCTGCAACTTCATTCCTTAGTAGAGATAAGGAATTCTCAACAGCTTGGAGAATCGTTTACAGAAAAGTATCTGAACCATGTAAGAACTCTGTGATTCTGAAAGCTTTCTAGTAAAGAAAAAGGACCTGTTCCTTTCTCTGAAAGCTAAATCCTAATGGTCTGCCAATCACCTGGGCAGGAAGTTGCCCCTCAGAAAGTTGTCTGCTCCAGACGGCAATTGTCTACTTTTCTCCTCTAAGAATGTTTCATTTTGTAATAAACTGCCCATGTCTCACACAACTGTGTGTGTCTCACCCGAGAACATAAGGGGTAGGGAACAGTGAGGAGTCTAGAGTGAAATTCCAATAACAAGTCTGAACTTGAACACAACATTGCTTGGAAGACCGGGTGCTGAGACCAATGAGTGTACCCATCTACCTACCAGACCTTCTTTTTGATCCCAGGCTGAGACACTGGGCCCCTACCTTGAACTCCCTACCAACTGATTCCAGAGTCCACTGACAACTAAGCGTCCTCACCTCTGCTTCCACACCAGCTTCAGGTTTGGAAACTGTGACATTCCATCACAGAGAGCCTTAGCTGCCCTAAACCTGCCCTTCCATTATTCACCTCCCTGGGAACTGATTTCCCAGTAGGCAGCACTGGCTGTCAGCTTGGCTATGAGCTAATAGCCAAGGTGTCTGCTGACAAGGCCCTTGGCATTTGCATTTTAATAGGGAGCTGTTACAAGAATTTAGACCCTGAGGAATGAAGTTATGACAGTAAAACACCAGGAAGCAGGATATTTCTCAGGCAGGAAACCCTCTCCTTAGACTGCTACACCTGTTGGCTGAGCTAGCCCATGCCTTTCTTCTATGGAATGGAACTTTTCTCTTCATCCTATTTAGCATAAGGGATGATGGCAGCCCTCCACAGCAGAATCCAAGGCCCCAGGCATTCTGATTGTTAGACTTTTTAACTGGTAGTGTCTAAAAAAGCAGAAACTAAGCCACATGTCTAAAAAACCTTTCAGGCCTATGTGCTGATGGCCTGGGTATCAATTAATTGCAGGTTCTGACCTCTAGGGACACACTGTTGACTGGAAGAGGCGGATCTCACCAATGGGAGGGAGTAAGAGAAGGAAGCACACACTGTCAGAAACAGACACACTTGTTTACTTTCCCATAATATCAGAATTTTATTGACTAACAATGCTCACAAGCCACCTTGGTGTCTGGCTGCAATTTTCTGAGCTAATTCTGCTTGATAGTAAACTATTGGCAAAAATGGGTTGTTTTAATCCAATCTTAACTAGTAATCCTAACTCTTAGATTATACACTATACATTGGATAGTAATATATATCACATATATGTAAATATGTGTGTGTGTGTGTATACACATAACAGAATGGCTCAAGGCTTAGAGGCCATTGCCAAGTTAAGGAGTCTAAAGAGAAATGAAAGAGGGCAGAGGTTTGGGACCATGAAGGCAATGAATAAAGTGTCCAATTGAGGCAGCATTAGGAGTGGGACAAACTGAGCTGAAGACACTAGACAGCAGGAGTTTTCTGCTTGTTAGTCTCTCCACATACACCAGGACTCAGGTGACAGGTCGGTCAGTGGGGGCCACCATCATCACAGCATTTGGTATGCTCCTCCATTTAGGGTTCACCTAAGGTTGCTCCTCAGTCTGATGTGTGCCCGGTGTTCTTGATATGATTTTAATGTTGTTAACGTAGTCCTAATTTACTTTGATAAATGGACAGGTGTCACCCTTTTGCCTTAGGGAATGAGTTATTATCAGTCTGTGCTCATGTGTGGTGCTGAGACTTGTTGCTGATTACGTATACAACAAGGTACGGAGTCATCTTCCAACCTCAAAATGGAGTGCAAAGCCCCTTAGAAAAGAGAGTCTCCTTGGGCAGCATATAGTCTAAGGAAAAAGTAAGTAAAACCCTGCTTTCCACAACATGGAATAACTGAGAGCAGGGCACAGCCTGGGACCAACAGGAGGGAGGGTTCATCTGTTCCCAGGCTAAGCTCCTCTCTCCACTCTGCCCCATTCTCCTTGCTCATTGCCTGCCATGGCCTCCTAGCCTAAACATATATCTGGGGGACAAAGCATCTGTATTTTAGTACTTATGAAACTTATAGAGAATTGTGAAGAAGAAAACACTAAATGAGATTAATCATAACGAAAACAAAATTAAGAGCTGTTTTGCATTCATTTAATTTTTAATATAGGCAGGGTTCTGTTTCTAATAAGCTAATGAGCCTATATGAGCATGTGCACATATATACATACATACTTTTTATGTTTGTCATATTATAAGAGTTTTCCTATATCGTTAGACAATTTTTAAAATGGTATGTCTGATATTAAAAAGGGAACAATAAAATATAATCCTGTGATGTGATTGGTTTTCATCAAAATAATCTCTTTACTCTATTAAACTCTCAGGTTCATAGGGAAGAGAACTGTAAACTTATAAAAATCTTAAGTACAAGGGCTTGCATGGGCCACGCTATAGCTTTCCAGCATAGTAGACGCCAAGGAAGAAGGTTTGGGTGTTTGTAAAGTGACACTAACTCACAGGAATTCAAACATCACTCTTCACACCCAGCCACCGTTCTGGGACCTACTACTATTACGCTGGAACATTTTAAAGGTTTTAAAGTTAATTCAGGTTAGAGTTCTGAACTGTATAATAGGGAAGAACGAACAACTCATCATTTCCCAGGAAACTTTTATTGTTTTCTGCTTTGGATGTGTCAGAACATTCGGGAACAGTGAGGAAATCCAGTTTGTGGGCAGATAACAATGTATTTGCTTCAAGATTTTCCCTCTTAGCTTAACATATCTAGCCAATATGCGTCTTATGAGAATCTACTTTCATAAAAGGAAATTTGCATTTCTGAATACATGATTTTCTTCTGAAAGGGAAGCTTCTTGGTTTTCTTAAATAGCATGGCTGTGGGAAATCCCTCCAAAATGAGAAAGCTCTCTGTTCAAAGTGTAGTGGAGAAGCTTCCTTTAACTCTCCATGGTACAACCGCACCTCTGAAGAGAATCACATGGGAGCTAGCTAGAACTCCCCAGACTCATGTTGAACCTCCCCAATTCTAGGATGAACTCAGGTATCCTCATTTCTAATAAGTATCAGTGGGAGCTAAGACCCAAGGTCCATATTTTCAGAAATACCGCCATATTGTGTCATTGTTTATATACTGTAACAAAATGTCCCCTCAACCAACTTAAAGAGAAGTTATATTTATTTTAGCTCAGAGTCTCCTGGTTTTCAGTCCTGGTCAGTTGGCTGTCATTACTCTGGAGCTTCTGCTGAGCAGAACACCATGGTGGGGAGAAGTGTACAGAGCAGTGCTGACTCATCACATGGAGACTAAGAAGCAACATGAGGAGGGTGTCAGGTGTCCCAATTCACTCTTCAACAGCATCTTCCTATGACCTGACATCCTCCCGTCAGGCCCCATTGAGCTGGGGACTAAGCTTTTTAGTACAGGCCTATTCAAACTGTAGTGCTTACTGAATAAAGGCCCAAGTCCCCAGCATTGCTTTTAAGTCCCTCCTTAATCTTGGTTCACATCAAGCTTAGCTCTCCACCTGACCCACCGATATTGTGTCACAATGAAGACCCAGTCTTCCTGACATACATTTCTCCTCTACCTCTTAATCTTTGATTAAACTGGGCATTCCTCTCTGTGACTTTATTGACCTCATCTGATCTTTCTGGACCACAGGCTGCACCCATAGCAACCCAGGCAGATGTGACCAGAGACCATGGAGTAGCCACAGCAGTAGCAGAGTATTATGCAAATATTCTTCCATTTCTCTATGATGTCATCATCAACAGCTCTGCAGAATAAGAATGTAAATGTTAGAGAGCTGGGGTTTGGTTCCTGGATGAAATCAATAGGAGTGAAGGACTCAGTTGGAGTTCCAGGCTCCGTGTCCTACAGATGTAAGTTTTCTGACATGAGACAAATATAACAGTGTATACAACTCTTCATCTCTGGAACATTACAAAGTTAGCATGAAAAAATTAAAAAAATAATTGTTTGCCCTTCATAGGACGGCATGCAGATCCACTTAGAAAGCTTCATAAACTCTTGAGGGGGACATACAGTTTGAAGGAAAACTAAACCCTGGTAGTGTCGGAAACCTCAGAAGGCAGCTGGCAGCTTTGCCAAAAATGGCTATGAGCAGTGGCATCGGAAGAGATTTTATTTTCTCCTTTCTAAAAAGAGTAGATATATGGGCATATGTTCCCAACAGAAATCCTAAAACATTCAATACTTGTGCTCTTCATCAGGATGAAAGCCTTGGCCCTGAGTTTGCTGACTCAGAAATCTGCAGCGACCAAATCTCTACATAGCACACAGCTGCCTTACTAATCTGCTATCAGCTTTATCTTTTGATCCTTGAAAGCAAAAACAAAATCCAGGCAGAAATAACTAATATATTTCCTTCCAAGTTTGGAAGGGATGAGAACATGAAATGGTAAGATTTCTTTTCAGAGAGAGAGAGAGAGAGAGAGAGGGAGGGAGGGAGGGAGGGAGGGAAGGAGGAGGAGGAAGAGGAGGAGGAGGAGGAGGAGGAGGAGGAGGAGGAGGAGATAGGATCAAGGTAAGGTGTGGACACCTCAACTGTAACTTTTAGCTATTTCCAAGGACACACATCAACCAAATCCATTCACACTTGAAGGTTGTTATGCAGTTATGGCCCTGGGCCTGATTACCCGTCTACAAGCTCCCTTCAGTTCAGAAGCCACTTTGGAGACTGAGAGTCCTTAGCTGGGGAAAACTGCATCTGCAGCCATGGGATATCCAAAGCTAACCTCTTCCTACATGGCTTCTGGAATTCCTAAGATCTTGACAAGACTCTGCCCTGAATTTTCTGTGGGAAATAGAATACTTTTAGACCCATGCTCAAGGTCTAAAACCAGAGTCAATGTGCAGAGAGGTAGAAGACTGTCACTCACCCATAAAGAGAGGTAGAAGACTGTCACTCACCCACACAGAGAGGTAGAAGACT